>JADKYO010000007.1:2270000-2448638 GCA_016758845.1 Nigrospora oryzae | reverse complement strand
CCTAACCCTAACCCTAACCCTAACCCTAACCCTAACCCTAACCCTAACCCTAACCCTAACCCTAACCCTAACCCTAACCCTAACCCTAACCCTAACCCTAACCCCTAAACCCTATACTTACACCTATATACTTCTACCTATATACTCATACCTATACACTTATACCTATATATACACACACTTATATATATATACTTATATATATATACTTATATATATATATACATATATATCTATATCCTTATATATATCTATATATATATCTATATTACTTTATTTTATTATAATTTAATTATAATCTTTATAACTCCTTTTTCTATAACTTCTATTATTATTCCTTTAATTTCTATTTCTTTTATTCTTACTTTAATAATTTATCTTCTTAACTTTTACTCCTATTTCTATAACTTCTATTATTATTCCTTTAATCTCTATTTCTTTTATTCTTACTTTAATAATTTATCTTCTTAACTTTTACTCCTATTTCTATAACTTTTATTATCATTCCTTTAATTCTTTTTCTTTTATTTTTACTTTAATAATTTTATCATCTTAACTTTTACTCTTATTTCTATAACTTTTATCACTATTTCTTTTATTTTTATTTAATAATTTTATCTTCTTTTAACTTTTACTCTTATTTCTTTTACTTCTTATCACTTTTATTATTATCTTTATTTTTATAATATTTTATTCTATTCTCTTTACTTCTATTATCATCTCTATAACTTTCTTTTCTTACCTTTACTCTTTTTCCTATAAATCTTATTTTTTCACTTCTACTTTTTTAACTTATTACTATTTCCTTATTTCTCTCTAAATTCTTTTATATCTTTTTTCATCACCTTATTCCCCTTTTATTAATCTTCTTTTTTCACTTTTACTATTACTTATATAACTTTTTCTTATATATATACTTATACTTATATACTTATATACTTATACTAATATACTTATATACTTATAAATACACCTATATTTATATATACTTATATACTTATACTTATACCTATATACTTATATATTTATATACTTATATACTTACACTTATATACTTATACCTAAATATTTATACACTTATATACATATACCTATATATACACACACTTATATACTTATATACCTTAACATTTACATTTATATACTTATACTTATATATATACACCTATATATATATAAATACTACTTTATTATATTTACCTTAACTATCACCTTTTACTCTACTCTCTCTTACCTTAACTATTACCCCTTACTTTACTTTTTCCTACCTTAACTATCCCTTCCTACTTTACTCTCTCTTACCTTAACTATCACCCCTTACTTTACTTTTTCTTACCTTAACTATCCCTTCTTACTTTACTCTCTCTTACCTTAATTATCCTTTCTTACTTTACTCTATCTTACCTTAACTATTACCCCTTACTCTACTCTCTCTTACCTTAACTATCACCCCTTACTCTACTTTCTCTTACCTTAACTATCCCTTCTTACTTTACTCTCTCTTTCCTTAATTATCCTTTCTTACTTTACTCTATCTTACCTTAACTATTACCCTTTACTTTACTTTTTCTTACCTTAACTATTACCTTTTTTTTCCCCTCACTTTTACTTTTACTTTTCTTTTTATTTACTCTTTCTCTTCTTACTTTATTCCTTTCCTCTTCTTCTTCCCTTTCTTTCTTTTTCTTTTATTTCTCCTTTTTTACTTAATCTTTTCTTTTTTTCCTCCTTTATTTTTCTATTTCCTTCCTTTCCTTAACTTTTTTTAATTTTTTAAATTCTTTTATCTTTCAAATCTTTATTCTTCTTTTTATCTCTTAATTCCTTTATTACCTTTTACTCCTTAACTTTTTATAATCTTAAACTTCTTAATCCTTTATTTTCTTAATCCTTTATTTTCTTAATCCTCTTTCCTCTTTAATTTTTTTAATTCCTTTTACTTTTTTACCTCTTTTCACCTTACTTACTTTACTTACTTTTCTTCTATTTTTTTTAATTCTTATTCTTTTCTTTATTTCTTCCTTATTTTAATCCCTTCTCTTTCTTTTTTCTTATTCTTACTCTTTATCTTACTTTTCTTCTTTCCTTATTTTCTTTTTACCTTTTTTCTTATATTTATCCTTTAATACCTTTTTCTTTTCAATTTCTTTTTTATTTTTCTTTTACTATTACTTTTACTTCTTTTCCTTTTACTTCTTTCACTTCCTTTCCTTTTACTTCTTTCACTTCTTTTCCTTTTACTTCTTTCACTTCTTTTCCTTTTACTTCTTTTACTTCTTTTACTTCCTCCCTTCTTTTACTTCTTTCATTAACCTTAACCTTAACTTCTTTATTACCTCCCTTTTAATATCTCCTTATCCTTTAATATATATATACCTTTACTTTTTCTTATATCCTTTACTTCTCCCTTTTCTCCTCTCTTTTCTACTTTTATCTTTTTTATTCTCTTTCTTCCTTTTTTATCTCTTTCCTTTATCTTTTTTCTTCCCTTCATTTCTCTCTTTTTTTACCTTTTTCTTTTCTTTCTTTTTTTTCTTTTCTAATACTTACTCTTATTCTTACTCTTTTCTTTTTTCTTATACTTCTTCTTATTCTTACCTTTATTCTTCTTTCTTTTTTAATTTTAAATCTTATTCTTATTTTTATTCTTCCCCTTACTCTTTTTCTTCTTTTATTCTTATTTTTACTTTTATTTTTATTTCATTCTTTCTCTTACTTTTCCTCTCCTTTTTATTTCTCTTTTTATTCCTTTTTTTATTCTTATCCTCCTTTTTATTTTTATTCTTATTCTTATTTCTATTATATAATTATATCTATACCCCCCCTTTTAATATCTCTTCATTTTCTAATATCATTATACTTATACCCCCCTTTTAATATCTTATAATCTCTTACTTTACTTATACTTGTACCTTTTATTTATTATTTTTTAATATTTTAATATAATTATACTTATACCCCCTTTTAATATCTTTTACTTCTTTAATATAATTATACTTATACCCCCTTTTAAATATTTTCTCCTCTTTTTTTAATACCCTTTTCTTTTTACCTTTTTTCTTTTTTCCCTTTTTCTTTACCTTAACTTATATTTATCCTTATTTTATTATTTTCCTTATAACTCTTAATTCTCTTTTAATTTTATTTTCTTTTCTTTTCTTTTCTATTCTTTTTATTCTTCTTATATATACTTTTATCAATTCTCTTTTTTATTTATACCTTTTTAAAAAATTGTATTCCTTTCTCTTATACTTATTAATAAAATTTTTAAACTTATTAATATAATTCTTAAACTTATCTCTTTTTTATACTTATATTTATCTATTTATTACTTCTTAAATTTCTTAATCTCTTTTTATTTTTAATTATCCTTTTATTTTAAAAATTCTTAAATTCCTTCTATCTTCTTAATCTCTTTTACCTCTTTTATCTTTTATTATTCTTTCTTTTTCCCTTATTATTAAACTCCTTATACCTTTTTTATTTTTAAATTCTTTTTTTTTCTTTTAAACTTTTATAAGCTTTAAACCTTCTTACTTTTTAAACCTCTTTAAATCTTTACCTTTTTTAAATTCCTTTCCTTCCTTTAATTCTCTTTATTTTCTATCTTCTTTTTTCTTTTTTTTTATACTTTAAACCTTTTTAACTCCTTAACCTCTTTTAATTATTACCCTTCCACTTTTAACAAATCTATTCTTTTATCTTTACTTTTTCTTTTCTTTTTTACCCTTTTTCTTCTTTTTTTATACTTTCTCTTTTTCTCTTTTTCTCTCTCTTTTCTTTTCCTCCTCTTTTTCTTATACTTTTCTTTTTTTTTCCTTTTTTCCTCCTTTTTTATTCTATTTTATTTTTACCTTACTCTTTTCTTATATCTTATTTTTTTTATCTTTCTTTTTTACCTTTTACTTTTTTTTTCTCTTCTTTTACTTTCTTTTTTTTATTATACTTATAACGGTTAACCTTTATACTTATTAAACTTTATTTCTCTTATTATTACCGTTTATATATTCTTTTTTCTATTTCTTCTTTAAATAGTTTAAATTTCTTATAATAATACCTCTTTTATATATAATTATTTATTATATTATTTTTTCTTTTTATCCCGGTTAATAATATACCGCGTATAGTTAGCCCCTTATAGCCGTCTCCGACGGGCCAGCTCCGCACCGCCTACGGTTAGTTTACTTCTACTTTGTAAACTTATTCCTATTTTCCTTATTTCTCTCTAAATTCTTCTTAATCTTTTTTCATCACCCCCCCCCCTTTTTTTTTATTCTCTTTTCCTTCCTTTTTTTTAGCTGCCCTCCCCCGCCAGCTTTGCTGGTATCGCAGTCCCCACGTCCCTTGCACGGGCACAACGGCGTCCCTCGGTTCCATCCGCCCCAGGCGACAGATCATGCGAGTATCGCGAGCGCCGGCGCGCTATGCCTGGCTGTCCCGGTCGCTGGGCTTCTTGGGGTTGGCAGGGCAGGGTGGAACCATGGCAGCCCTACCAGCCCCTCCATTGCCGTTCCTTTGTCTCAGAACGTGGGAGTGGCAGGGGGGAGATTGCCGAATGGGCCCAGGAGCCCAGGAGCCCAGGAGCCCAGGCCCGTCCGCCGTCCGTGGGTCGCCGCATGCATCACGTCACCCTGCTCGTCTCCGTCCCATCGCATCCTCAGCACCACCGCTGAGACTGCGGGAACCGTTTCTTCGCCTTCCCATGACAGACGACAGCTAACGGTCAGAGAAGAAGGAAAGCCCGTCGTCCGAACTGCCCGCGCCACCCGAAAGCCCCAAGCTCCGTCTGTCCCTCGCGCGTCCATGCGCTGCCCTCCCCCCTGCCCCTCTTCCCCTCCTCTTCGACGGCCTCTGCTCCTCCGCGTGCGCATTTGCTTTCCGTCCCATGTTCGACAGGTCACATGCTTCCGGGCTCCTCGACCGGCCTGGCTCGCTGTCCAGTCGTACCAGGAGCTGGCAAGCCAATCGCAACTGAGAGGCGGGTCAAAGTGGGCGTATGCGACGACGGCCAAATGGCCGGCGGCAGCCGCGGAAAGAAACCCCAACCGAGTTATCGTGTGCTATGTACATTGCGTGACGGAGGGACCGTGACGTGATATTGCCGGGCCGCACATGCAACGAGCCGGTTTGCCCTTTTTCTCCCGCGCGCACGGGCCTCATCCTCGCCGTCCGTCTCTGCTATTGACACGTTGCGCCCGCCGCCGATGTCACCCATGGAAGCCGTAGAACAGCTTCGGAGAGAAGACGGCGACAAAACTGAGCCCCTCCAGCCCCTTCGCGCCCTGCCAGGATCAATACATGTAGGTATATATATATATACATATACAAAACGTGGTTTATGGCCCGTTCGTCCTACATGTGCGCCTGAGCAAACATTGCCTCCCCCTCCCTCGGCTGGCCCAACCGTCGCGTCCAACCGTCGCACCCAACCGCTACTCACACCATCCCACATAACTCTGCCAGCCATTCGTGTAGATGATGGCCGTGGCCAGCGGCAACAGGGCCAGGTACCGCGCCGTCTCCGCCACCCGGTTCGCCTTTCTCATCAGGGCGCGCCCGCAGTCCTTGGCCAGCGCCCGCGCCACACAGCCTGCCAACCGAACCAGCGCCCACCAGAGGGGCGTGTCGGCCCTGCCGATCCAGTAGAGCGGATTGACGATGGTCGTGTGTGTAGCCTCGGGGGCCTCGGCGCATTGTAGCCGGTGCTTGCGGTACCAAGCCGCACGGCGTGATGACATAAACTCCTGCCAGGACACCATAGGGCTGTAAGTATATGTGTCCGAGCAATAGGCGTGGTGCCCGCGTGTTTCCCGGCCATTCCCCTCTTGACCGTCCTGGTCCTGCAATGTTCCCCCGCCGGTGCAGCAACTCGCATGGACCTCGGCCGGTGAAGTGTGAAACAGCTCGGCTAATGGCCGCATTCCCCCTCTCAGGGACACCAACACCCTCCGAGGTACATCCATCCCACCTGCCCGAAATCACATGGACGCGATGACTATTGCATTACCTGCGGAAGAGACCTGTTGCGCTTCCGACTTCTCCACGTCAAGGAGAAGCTGGTTCGCCCGGATCAACAGTTCTGTAAAAGCACGATTAGCCCGCCCTCGTCCGTCCATTGCCCGAAGGCGCCAAGGCATCACATACCCTCAAATTCCAGTTCGTATGAGACGGCGGGTTCGTCATCCGCGGCCTGAAGGACGGGCGCCCTCATATCCGACTTCTCGACGGCCCGCATCCTCAATCCACAGTTCTGGTTTAGGTCGGCCCAGAGTACGTCCGAGTCATGGACTCCTCCCGTCGCTTGCTGCTTACCCTTGGCTTTTGGCCCCTTGGCCGCCTCCCGCGTAAGCCAGTCGCGGAATACCCTGATGACACCATCCGTCATGTTGACGTTGCTGGTGATGAGACCTCTCCTCGGCTCGACCTTGACCAGGTTAGTCACGGTGACGAGCTGCGAGAAGAGCTCGCCGACGTCCAGATGGATATCGTGAGATGCTATGTCGGCAAGGGGCTGCTCCAGCCCCTCGATAACGGCCCTCGTCGGATACCGAGCCCTGGGCCTTCTGCCATCTTCCTGGAGCACGGGCCGGAATCGCGCGTAGAGAGCATGCGTGATACCCAAGGTGGGGTTCTCGCCGCACTCGGCGATGCCCGGTGTGCCCAGGTAATTGCAGAACAGGTAGGGCGTCGATATCTTGACGCTTGGGTGGTAGCACTCAAGGATGATCTCGTGATCCTTCAGCGTGAGGGCATCCACGACGCGTGCGTAATGCGCCCGCGAGACCAGGGCATGGAAGCGACGGCAGACAGCGGCCAGGGGCAGCAGTGAGCGAGTAGGGAAGGTCTCCAGGATGTGGATGAGGATCTGCTTGGAGTCAATTCAGAGGTCACGACAAGAAACTTGACCGAGTCGATCGGACTCACCTCGTTGGGCAACGAGTCGATCGTTGCGGAGGGGCTCGCCATGAGGAGCACAGTCGAGGTGTCAAAGAGAGATAAAGATGACCCAAACAAAGGTCCGGAGTTGACGCGCCACGCCAGGGCGGGCTGCGTGGGAAACTGAGAAAATGCAACGTGATTCCTTTTTCAAGCCGGCGGCGGCGCCTGGCTCGTGCCGCACTCCCCAGGGGCCGAGTCAGGCCCTCTCAGGAACGCCAAGGGAAAACTTTGGCCCCTGGACGACAGGCGAAGGACGTGATCCGACGTCTAGAGAAGGCTAATGCGGTCTATCGAGCCGTTGGTGCCTCCAGCCATAGGATATGCTTGGGGGAGCATACGAGGCAGATGGAATACGGCGTGGGCGCTGACGGAATGTGGCACCCCGCGCGATATAGCCAATCAAGGGTGCCTTGCTTGGGCGGGTTGGCCGACAAGACGATAGAATGGACGCCTTGGCGTCAGCTTATATCAGAACCGTATACGGGAGCGGCTTATCGGGGCAAGAACCCGAAGGTCGCTTCTCGGGGCAGGCTGAGGACCGCTCTTGGATGGGGTTCGGTCCTTCGACTGGCCCGCCGGGCGATAATGCTGTGTTGATTCCCTTTGGCTCGGAAAAGCAGCCGGTTAGTGCAGGCTGGGATGCATAAGACGGGCCGACACGAGCACGTTTGTTGGCTTGCCACCATGAAGGAATGCGGCCGTGATGAAGGGCGGGGAAAGAGATGAAACTGACATAGGCCGGCGGTTGGTATGCAGGTGCGGGCCAGAAGCTACGCAAGAGATACGGCGCCGCGCCGCTGTATATCCGTCTCCGACGCAACCAGCTCCGCACCGGCCTACGGTTGTTATAGCCGTCTCCGACGGGCTAGCTCCGCACCGCCGACGGTTAGCCCCTTATAGCCGTCTCCGACGGGCTAGCTCCGCACCGCCTACGGTTAACGCCTTTTCTTCGTCTCCGACGGGCCAGCTCCGCACCGCCTACGGTTAGCCCTTTATAGCCGTCTCCGACGGGCTAGCTCCGCACCGCCTACAGTTAGCCCCCTATAGCCGTCTCCGACGGGCCAGCTACGCACCGCCGACGGTTAGCCTCTTATAACCCTCTCCGACGGGCTAGCTCCGCACCGCCTACGGTTAGCCCCTTATAGCCGTCTCCGACGGGCCAGCTTCGCACCGCCTACGGTTAGCCCCTTATAGCCGTCTCCGACGGGCCAGCTACGCACCGCCGACGGTTAGCCCCTTATAACCCTCTCCGACGGGCCAGCTCCGCACCGCCTACGGTTAACGCCTTTTCTTCGTCTCCGATGGGCTAGCTTCGTACCGCCGACGGTTAGCCCCTTATAACCCTCTTTAACGGGCTAGCTTCGCACCGCCGACGGTTAGCCCTTTTTCTTTGTTTCCGACGGGTTAGCTGCGTACTACCGATAGCTGACCCTTTTTCTTCGTCTCCGACGGGCCAGCTCCGCACCGCCTACGGTTAGCCCCCTATAGCCGTCTCCGACGGGCTAGCTCCGCACCGCCTACGGTTAGCCCCCTATAGCCGTCTCCGACGGGCTAGCTCCGCACCGCCTACGGTTAGCCCCTTATAGCCGTCTCCGACGGGCTAGCTCCGTACCGCCTACGGTTAGCCCCTTATAGCCGTCTCCGATAGGCTAGCTTTATACCGCCGATAGTTAACCCCTTATAACCTTTTTTAACGGGCTAGCTTCGCACTTTTAATAGTTAGCTTTTTTTCTTTATTTTTAATAAGCTAGCTTCGTATTACCGACGGTTAACTCCTTATAACTTTTTTTAATAAGCTAGTTTTATACTGCCGACGGTTAGCCCTTTTTCTTCGTCTCCGATAGTTAACCCTTAATAATCCTCTCCGATAAGCTAGCTTCGTATTTCTAACGGTTAGCCTTTTTTCTTCGTTTCCGACGGGCTAGCTTTATATTTCTAACGGTTAGCCTTTTTTCTTTATCTCCGACGGTTAACCCCTTATAACCCTTTTTAATAGGCTAGCTATATACTTCCGACGGTTAACCCCTTTTCTTTATTTTCCACGGGCTAGCTTTATACCGCCGACGGTTAACCCCTTATAACCTTTTTTAACGGGCTAGCTTTATACTTTTAACGATTAACCCTTTTTCTTCCTCTTTAATAAGCTAGCTTTATACTGCCGATAATTAGCCTTTTATAACTTTTTTTAATAGGCTAGCTTCGTACCGCCGATAATTAGCCCTTTTTCTTCGTCTTTAATAGTTAACCTTTAATAACCTTCTCTAATAAGCTAGCTTTATATTTCTAACGGTTAGCTTTTTTTTTTATTTCCGACGGGCTAGCTTTATATTTCCGACGGTTAACCTTTTTTCTTTATCTTCGACGGTTAACTTTTTATAACCTTCTTTAATAAGCTAGCTATATACTTCCGATAATTAACCTTTTTTCTTCGTCTCCGATAAGCTAGCTTTATACTACCGACGGTTAGCCCTTTATAACCTTTTTTAACGGGCTAACTTTATACTATTAATAGTTAGCCCTTTTTCTTTATCTTTAACGGTTAACCCTTAATAACCCTCTCCGACGGGCTAGCTATATACTTCTAATAGTTAACCTTTAATAACCCTCTCCGACCGGCTAGTTATATACTACCGATAATTAGCCTTTAATAACCCTCTCCGACGGGCTAGCTTTATATTACCGACGGTTAGCCTTTTTTCTTCCTTTTTAATAGGCTAACTTTATACTGCCCTCGACGGCGGACTAATAGAAGGCGAGTACCGCCTTAAGCGGCGCGCCTTTTAGCTAATAGCGGTTCCGGAAGTATATCGTAGCTATACTTATACCTATATAATAAAGTAAGTAGAGGAAGATATTCCGGGGCACGTTAATAGCGACGATAGCTTTAAGCGTAGGGGCGTTTATATCGCCCGGGTAGATACGGACCTCCTTTATTCTTAGTATCGTTCTTTCTTTTTCTCTCTCTCTCTTTCTCTCTCTCTCTCTTAGTAAGAGGCTATATATAATATACTCTCTTTTATACCGGCCGCTACCCCTCCCTTAATTTATATGCCTATATACGTCGTCTTATACGACGGCCCGACCCCGGGCCCTCCCTTTCGCCCTCGTAAGTATAAGGTTAGGTTAAGGTTATAGTAGGGCGGATACGGGGGGGCGCGGGCTAATCCGGGGGGGTCCCTTATATAAAAGCTCTCTTATATAAACCGGGGGTATATAAGTTAACGGGGGGCATATATATAAGCTTTTTATAAAGAAAAGCTAATAAAATAAGGCTTAAAGTTTTATATATTTAAACCTTTTACTTTTTTCTTATTAAGTTTTTTATTCTTATTATCTTTTTTATATTTTTTTAAAATTTTCTTTTTAATAATTATTTTTAAAATTTCTTTCTTTTTTTTAATTAAATTTTAAATATTCTTTTTAATTATACTTTTCTTATTATTTATTTAATTTATTTTACTTTCTTTATAATATTTTATAAAATCCTTTTATTATAAATATTAAATATATATTATTAAAATATTATTTTTAAATTTTCTCGTTTTTCTTTATTTTATTTTATATAAAGTAAATCCTTCTTTTTATTATTTCTTTAAATCTATTAATATTCTTCTATTATCTTAATTTTACTTTTTAATATACCTTTTATATTTTAATTAATAATATATTTATTATATCTTATTTTATTATAGTATTAAAATAAATATAAAATAATATTTTATTTAAATCTTTATAAAACTTATTATTAATAACTTTTATTAAATATTTTCTTTTATAATCTTTTTTTACTTCTTATACTTTATTAATATATATATATATATATATATATATATTTATAATTATCCTTTTCTTTTAATTTTATTTTATATATATAATAAGTTATAAGTTTATTACCTTTTATATTTTATTAATTATATAAGTATTTTAAAGTTTAATTTAATTTATTTTACTTTAATTTAAATATTACTTTTTTTTAATAAAGACTTTTTAATATTTAATAATACCTTTTACTTTTATAATTAAAAGAAAAACTAAAACCCGAAATCCTTTTCCTCGATATACCCGATATTTCTTTTAAAAATACTCGCCGCGGTTATAAATAACCGGCTTAGCCCGCTCATCTCGACGTCCCCGTACGAGAGCCGTCCTTGTGTGTAGGCGGCAGGCGGGGACCATACGGTATCGTTCGCGAGGCCGGTAGGGTACCCGGACCGTACGAGCTCCTCGTTCGCCGCCGTTACGAACGCCGTACGGAGGGGCGCGAGTGCCTGCACGAGGGTAAAGATCGTTACAAGTACCGTACGGTAGTGGCACCGCCCGGGGTGCGCTCGACGAAACGACCCCCCGTCCCCGTGGGCGGCCTCCCAAGACGGGCACCAGGCCTGGGGGAGGAGGCAAACATCGCAGCCGGCGTACGGCGCTAAGCGGAGCTGCCGGAGCCATTGGACGACCCGGCGGCTCGCGGTGCGTAGTTCGTTTCGTACGCGGTCGTTCCGCGGTCGTGGGCAGCCCTTTACGCCGTGGTATTGCGGCTCGGCACCGTACGCTAAGCATACGGCGCACGCCTTCGTTACCTGCTGTAAGAGGCGTACGGCGTCGGCCACCTCGCGTACGGCGGTCACCGCCGTTTGCCGGGCGAAAAGAGCTTGGTGGTATACCGCGAGGCGCTGCCGCTCCGCGTCGAGGGCCGCGGTGCCGACCGCCGTGGTAGCCCAAGTTGCCACGGCCGGCGCTGGCGGGCGTTCCACCGCAGGGCTGCCCGTACGACGCTCTTTTTGGCATAAGTCGCACGGTACCTCGTTTCCCGCGCACCCCGTACGGTCGATATCGCTATCGAGCACCGCGTCTAGTACCACCCGGCGGCAGCCGTACGTGTCCTGCAGGTAGTCCTGCATTGTCCATAAGGCCGGTCCGGGCCGCGGGCCGGGCGGAGCGTCGTGGGCGGCCTTATTTTGGGTACTAAAGAGCACACAAGCCCCTCGTACGCCGTCCCGCCCACACCGTCCGCTTTCTTGGGCGTAGTCGCGGAGGTCCCGGGGGGCACCGGCGTGGATCACGAACCGTACGTTCGGAACGTCTAACCCGAGGCCTAGCGCGTTCGTCGCGGCGATCGGTCCCCCGGTGTTAATCCAGCCCTGCAGGATGGCCGCCTTTTTGGGCGGTGTCCCGACCTTCGCGTGGTACGCGGGGCAGGCGAGGCGGTTCGCAATCTCCACCGTACGGGCGACGGACGTAGCGAAAATAATCACTAGAGGGGCCTGCGGGTCGGAGAGGGACGCCATAAGGGCCCCTACATAGGCCACGGCCTGGTCCATCTCTTCCTCGGCAGTGCGCACGCGCCGTACAATGTACTCCAGCTGCGGCCGTACGGTGCTGCCCCGGAACACCGCGGTCCGCGCGAGGTCAATGCCCACCCTCTCGGCA
The DNA here is from genome assembly GCA_016758845.1 of Nigrospora oryzae. Lineage (NCBI taxonomy): Eukaryota > Fungi > Ascomycota > Sordariomycetes > Amphisphaeriales > Apiosporaceae > Nigrospora > Nigrospora oryzae. Next base: position 2,436,275 of record JADKYO010000007.1, on the reverse strand, counting down.
AAGACGGCCATATCCCGCGGGGGCAGGGTGGCGGTCAGCAGGAGGAACTGCACCCCGAGTCTCGCCACCGTACGGCCAAGGGTAAGGAGCGAGGGGCGGAACGAGGGCGTCGCGTCGAGGACGAGGTGGGCCTCGTCGATCACCACCCGGTCCAGTTGGTAGGCCTCGGCCAGCTGGCGGACGAAGTCGAGGAAGGCGTCGGTAGCCACGGACTCCGGCGACACGAAGACCAGGCGGGCGGGCGTAGGGGCGCCGTACGTGTAGATGGCCGACTCGATCCGGTACGCGTCCGCGCGCCGTACGAGGTCCCCCTGTAGCGAGACGAGGGGCGCGACGACGACCGTCACACCCTCGGGGGCCGCGTACGCCGGGAGGAAGAAGGAGAGGCTCTTGCCCTCCCCGGTGCCGGCGATCTGGAGAACGGGCGTCTGGCCCCGTATAACGGCCTCGAGGACCGTGGCCTGCTGGCCCCGGAAGGCGGCGTCGGGGGACAGAAGCATGGCGCGGAGGGGGACCACGAGGGGGGTCGAGCGGAGCGTCTCGAGCCGCGACCGGCAGGCCCTCTCCCGGGCGGCCTCGTACGGCAGCAGCGAGGCCGCCGAGAGGCCCGTACGGGCGGAGGGGAAGCCGAGGAAGCGGTGCCACTGGACGCTGATCCGGCGGAACTGCTCCTGCTCGAGGCTGGTGCTCGAGAACAGCTGCTGGGTTTCCCGCCCGTACACGACCATGTCCGTACGAAGGCTGTGGGCCGCCTGGCGCGCCCATACGGCGGACTCGCCGCCCTCCTCGTCGTCGTCCTCGCTCCCGGGGCCCGGGTCGTCTTCGCCGTACGCCCTAGAGGCAGCGTCTTTGAAGTCGCCGTTAAGAAACTGCCGGGAGATAGAGATAGCCACGTGGCGGTACGACTTCACGCTTAGGCGGTTGCCGTCGAGAAGCCGTACGGAGGCCTCCTCGAGGCTCCGCCGTAGTTTATCGCCCGTCCAAAGGGGCTCCTCGCCCGTGGCGGCCGTATCCCGTAGTAGGTCGGCGGTAAATAGGAACTCGCTCCGCCCTACCCGGCCGGTTGTGACGTGGTGTAGCGCCTCCCAAAAGGGGAGGACAAGCCAGAGGTACCGTACGAGGTGCACGCCGACCTCGTCCGGGAGGTACCGCTGGACGACCTTTAGGCGCTTACCGTAATTATACCCTTTATGGTAGCTGGTGGTGAAGGAAACGAGCCCGTGCCAAAGGAAGATATTCCGTGCGCCGCCGTACGGTGTATTCCGGTGCCGGATACTCAGCAGCTCCGGGGCCCGGGCGGGCTGCCCGCCGGTTAAGTGCATTAAGAGGAGCAGGACGGTCCGGAACGTATCAAGAAGGGCGCTATACCGAAGGAGGGCGCTATTACGGGGCCGTCCGTCTGGCCTGAACCACGCCGTACGGAGAGCCTCGGTGCGGGCCACCCGTACGCTTAATCGTACGGTGCCACAGCCCGCGTCGGTATGGCGGAGCGCGGTATTCCCCGGGTCGGTAAGGAACGTGTAGTCCGCCGCGGTCTCGTTCGGCCGGTCGTAGAGGCGGCGCAGGTCGAGCGGGGGCAGCGGCTCGTCCGGGGCGAGGAGCAGGAGGTCGCGCATCGTACGGCCTAGCTCCAGGGTGAGGGTTTGTACCATACCGACGAACTGCGGCATAGTGAACGCGGTATCGAGGTACTGGATACGCTCGCCTACCCACTGGATGTGGGCCGAGAGGGCGGTAGAAAAGGCCACCCGCATACCGTACGCCCGGGTCTCGAACACCCAGTCTATCGGGCTGGGGTAGCTCCCGGGGTGGGTGACCGTAAGCCACAGGCGAACCACGCACCGTACGGTATCGAGGAGGCCGCGCTTAATCACCGGGGGGCTCGACCCGGCAGGGCCTGGGCTGCCGGCGGCCAAGGGCGGGGGGCGACGGAGAGGGGCGAGGTCCACGGTGGCGCCCGAGCCCGGACCGTCCAGGGGGGGCTCGTACGAGGCCGGGTCGGGGGTGTCGGCACAGGCCTCGTACGCGGCCAGAAGGCCGAGGAGCCGGGCGACCCAGATGACCGCCGAGTACACCGGGGTGGTGTCGTTCGGGGAGCGCCAACGGAACCCCGACGCGGCCGCGGGGGCCGCGGCGGCCGTAACCGGGCCGTACGGGGCGCTGCCGGCCGGCGGCTGGAGTGCAAGCACAGCTAGGGCGCTTAATAGCGCACTCTCGTACGGGGGGCCGACGAGGGGGTGCATTAATAGGCATAGGCATAAGCGAAGCACCGCCTGGTCGAGGGCCGCTCGCTGCGCCGGCCGGAGGGGGGTGCTATCGTCCGCGGGGAGCTGGGTCCCGAGTTCGTATAAGTCGTCGAGGGCATCGGCCTGGTCCCTAGTCAAGTCGTACGGCGGCACGGGGTCCTGGTCGGGCACCCATAGCTGCGTACGCTAAACAAAGCCGAGGATCCGCTTCCATACGGCACAGTACCGGGCACGCGTCGAAGATTGCACCTAGCTATGAAAAGGGACCCGGGGGTGTTCGGCGTAGGAGCGTTTCCTTAACTCGAATAGCACCGGACGGCCGGCCACGTGTTCAGCGACCTCCTGGGCCCGTACGACGAGACGGTCGAGGCTGGACCAAACAAGCTGTAGCACGTACGGCGACGCGCTATCATCTTCGGTGCCGCCGGCCCAGCCAGCCGTAGGGTCGAGGCTCACGGCCGTGGGTAGTACGCTAGCGTCGAGGCCCTCGAGGTGGCGAGCCCAGCCGGTCCGCTCGAGCCACGGGTTAGGCTCGAAACGGTGGCTAGACCGGATAGTCGTGGCCGTACGGTCGGCGTGTCCTTGTATCGCCGTAGCAAACTGCGCCTCGATATTCGCGGCCGGGTCCGCGAGGGGGCCCGGTAGCGGGGTAGGGGCCGACGGCGTGGGGCCCCCCGCGGGCGGTAGGACCTCGAACCAGAAAGAGCCCGGCCGGTTCCGGAAGAACCGTTGGCACGCGACACCTGTACGCCACGGACGGACGCCGGTATCGCCCGCGCGCCGTACGCCGTTCGCCCCCCCGGGCTTCACAGGGTGCTCCCAGGCGTGTGCCGTACGGGCGTGGGCCTCGATCTTTTTTAACGATACGACGATATAGCCGCAGTGGTCGCACGCGTACGCGCCGGTCTCGGGAGGGCCTAGCTGGGGGAGCGCAGGGGTGGCCGGTGTAGGAAACCGTACGCCGGTACCTTGGTCGTACCGGGGGAGAATACCGGGGAGAGCCTGGACAGTGGCGGCGATAGCTTTCCGCGTCGCCGTGGGGATATGCTTATGTTTCGTACGGAGGTGCACGAGGACCTCGTCGGCGACATACGCGATATGGCACGTACCGCAGATCACAACGCCGTACTCTAGGAAGGGGGTAAACGGGCCTAGGTCCGGGGTAGCTAAAGGTAAGGGGGAAGGTCGCGACATAGTCGTACGGCGTTATATAAGAGGGGGTCGAGATAAAGTAAGGAAAGGGGGGGATAAAAGTAAGGTAAGGAATAAATTAAAGAGAACTAGGAATATATACCGTACGGTCTGTGCGTTCTGGAAATATACGGGCCAGCTTACTTAATAGTTTAAAGTTAATTTTAAGGTGGAGCTAGGGTACCGTACGGAACTAAGTATAACCCCCTCTTATACGAAATAGCGGACTTAGCGGCCGGGCATTTCGTATAAGAAGGGCCGGCCTCGCCTTACTCTCTAGGAGTAGGGGCCACCGTACGCAGCGGCTAGCGGCTAGTCAGTCAGCTAGGTGGGGATATTGGTTACAGCAAACGGAGGCGCCGTACGTAGCGGCTAGCGACTCTAGGCTCGGGCGCCGGCGGCAAGCTCGGGTTATATAGAGGGGGGGCGGCCGGGGAGGTTCGCAGCAGGCGGACGCACGATCGGCAGCCGTAGCGCGTCCGGCCTCACGGGAGGGAAGGGGCGGCACAAGGCCGGCGGACAGCTCGTACGGCCGGGCACGAGCCCACCGTACGTACCTCCAGCTCACCGTGAGTCACGATGGCGACGGGCCAGTCACCGTGACCCCCCGTACGTTAAGGCGACGCACACCACGCCGGCCCAGCTCCCAGCACTTCGGACGGTCGACCTCCCCCCTCGCCAGGGCTCCGATATAGAAGCCTCCCTCCTTCCCCTCCAGTCCTTCCTCTCCGGACCTCTCTACCCTTACACCTACACACATACACACTTACACACACACACCCACACCCACACCCACACCTATACACACACACACACACACCCACATCCACACCCACGTCCATATCCACACCTACGCCGCCGCCGCCTCGTACGACCGCCGTCGCCGTCGCCGTCGCCGTACCTGCCTTCCTTCCCTTGCGCCCGTCCGACCCCCGCGCTATGTCGAACAACAACGGCAATAACAACGCCATGGTGCCGTACGGCGCCCAGGGTGGCGGCCAGGCCCAGGCGGCCGACAACCAGGCCCTGCTCCCGGCGGCGCTGGTGGCCTCGCCGACGGCCCTCGTCCTGTACGGCAGCAACGTGGAGGTGGTCCACATCACCCACCCCCGCGTCCGGCAGATGCTGTCGCTGTTCGTGAAGAACGTACGAGCCCCCCGGCCCGCCCGCCCGTGCCCTGCCTTCTTAGTACTGACCTGGGGACCCGTACGACAGAGCAAGCAGCGCGCCCTGTGGGCCCTGCCCGCCCGCGACATCGAGGTGTTCGCCGGCCGCTGGGTCATCGCCAACGTCGTGCGCCGCGATAGCTACTTCAACGCGACGCTCATCCAGTCGCGCGGCGACCGTACGGCCCCCCCCCTGCACCCGCTGCGCCCAGAACCCCGGCCGCGGCCCCTTCGTCCACTGCGTGCGCGCGCCCGGCCACTTCGGCGGCTGCTGCGGCAACTGCAAGTGGCCCGACTACGGCCGGCAGTGCTCGTACCACGGGCGGGACGGCCCCATCGTCATCTCGTCGGACGAGGACAGCGGCGACAACAACGATGGGGGTGGTGGTGGCAGCGGCCGCCGTACGACCCGCCAGGGGGCCCGCCGCGCCCTGCCGCCCGGCTCGAGCGCCGATAACGCCCTGGTGATTGTGTGAACGGCCGTACGGCCAGCAGGGGCAGCGCGGTGGTGGTGGGAGTAGTGGTGGTGGTGGTGGTGGTGGTGGTACGGAGGACGGGGGACAGGGCAGGACAGGACAGGACTGGACGGGGGGTGGTAGAGGGGGCGTTCGGCGTACGATACCCGGCCGGTGTTTTTCGCAGTGCCTTTCCGTTGTTGTTTTTTTTTTCCCCCCGCCGCCCGGCGCCCGGTATAAGGGCCGCCCGAATACAGATCCTTTGCCTTATATATGCCTGGCCCATCCGTGAACCCTGCGCCCCCTAGACCGTACGGCACAGCGCCCGGTAGCAGGGGGGGGGGGGGTCGGAACCTATCTGCTTCCGCCCCTCGGGCCACGGGCCGGCCGGTACAGCGCCCGGTAGTGGTCCAGCTAGTAGCCGTCCGGTACAGCGGCTGGTAGCCGGCCGGGGTGGGGGCCCAGTAGGGGGCCCGTAAGGGGCCCGGAAGGGGCTGGTAGGCGGGCGGGTAAGGCGCCCCGGGGTGGTCCAGTGGCCGGCCAGGGAGCCGCGCCGTACGAGGGGCGAGGGCGAGGGCGAGGGCGAGGGCGAGGGCGAGGGCGAGGGCGAGGGCGAGGGCGAGGGCGAGGGCGCGCGGGCGGCCCCGCTCGTGGCCGTACGGGCAGGCCAATGGCGCGCACAGAACGCAAGGCACAGAACGCAGGCGCCGCGGGCCCGAGCGTTGGGCCCAGCCGGTCCGTGCACGCCACCGAAGGGCGCAGAACGCAGGCTGGGTTCCGGGGTGCATAGGTGATAGGTTCCGCTGCTCGATGTCGCTGCTGTGCGGGCTTGCCCACGCCGGCCGCCCGTCCCAGACGACGACCGAGTCCGCCGTCTCGCCCGCGCCGCGCGCGCCGCGGCCGGTCTGCTGGCTGAAATCGATAAGCCCGTACGGCAGCTCCGCGTGGACGACGGCCGCGAGCCCGCCGACGTCGACCCCTGTGCCCAGCCCCGTCGTGGCCACGATCCAGCGGCCCGCGCCGCCGCCCGCGCCCGTGCCCGCCGCCCACGCCTCGAAGCGCGCCTGCCGTACGGCCTCGGCGACGCCGCTATGGTAGTACGCGCACCCGATCGCCTCGGCGAGCGCCTCGCACCGGCTTTTCGACCGGCAGTAGACCACGCCCTTCTGCGCCGCCCCCCAGCCGCGCTGGAAGGCGCGCACCGTCCGGACCACCTCCTCGTCGACCGCGCCCGGCCGCGGCGGCACCGTCTCGACGCGGTACCGGATGTTCCGCTTCGTTATGCGCGCCCGGAGCAACGCGGCGTCCTCGGCGAGCATCAGCTCGCGGAACGGCCGCTCGAGCCGTACGGGGAGCGTCGCCGTGAGCAGCACCACGGGGCAGTCGAACCGGTACACGGCGCGCACCTCGGGGAGCCGCGGTCGGTATGCGGCGTCCATTAGCACCGTGTGGCACTCGTCCACGAAGATCCGCCCGAGCAGCCCCCGCGCCCGGAGACTATCGACGTATACGAGAAACTCGGGCGTGCTCGCGACGCCGGCGCCCGCCTGGAGGAGCCGCTCGAACGGGAGCAGCCAGGCGACGTACGCGACCAGCAGCCGGCCGACGCGCGCGGGCAGGAAGCGGGCGACCTTCCGGCCGAGCCCGCGGATCGCCTTCGCCTTATCGCGGTCCGTCACGAGCATCACGTCCCCGGCCACGAGAAAGACGTTCCGGGGCAGCTGCTGCGTGTCGCAGTGCCGCAGCGTCATGATCTCGGGCCCCCGCCCCGGCTGGCCGCCCCAGACGTGCGTGGCCACGAGCAGCGCGCGCCGGAACGCCTGCAGCCGGTCGAGCCACTGCCGTACGGCGGCGTTGCGCCACCGCTGCCCCCGCGCGTCCTATAGCGCGGCGCGGCCCAGCGCCGCGAGCCGCGCGTGCCCGGGCTCGAGCCAGCCGTTCGCCTTCTCGGTGGCGAACGAGCGGCCGGCGCCCTCGAAGAGCACCGTGTCCGTGATCCGGCCGAGATCGAGCCCGGCCGCGAGCGCGCCCCAGCCGCCGAAGCAGAGCTGGTCGAGCAGCCCCGCGGCCTCGTCCACGACGGCGCGCGCGCACGTACGGACGTCGGCGACGCGGATCCGCTGCCCTACGAAGCGCAGCACCGCCTTCTCGCCGTTCGTGCCGGCGCCCGCCTCCCAGAGCACGCGCGGCGCGCCGCCCTCCTGCCGGCGGTGCCCCTTGCCGTACGCCATCCAGCGGATAATCGTGCTGACCGGCGTGTGCGACCCGTCGGCGAGCCACGTACGGTGCGCCGCGCGGAAGTGCTCGACCGCCTCGACCTCGACGGCCTCGACGTCGTCCGGCTGGCCCTCGAAGGCGGCCTCGAGCAGCAGCGCCCGCGCGCACCAGAGCAGCCCCGCGAGCTGCGTCGTGTAGTCGGCCGCCGGCCGCCACGCGCGGCGGTGCGGGTCGAACCCTAGCACGGCGGCGAAGTGCAGCAGCGGGCTAGCGAAGATGCGGCCACCGAGCTTCTGCTGGAGCGAGTATACACAGAACTGGAAGACCGTACGGCGTAGCCAGCCCTGGCCCCCCTCCTCCCCGTCGTCCGCCCCGTCCGTCGCCTCGTCCGTGTCCGTGCCGGCGTCCGCCTCGGCGTCGTCGAGGGCCTCGACCACGTCGCTAAGGGCGTCCCACTGCCGGTCGGTAAAGCGGATCCCGCGCTACGCCTCGGCCGCCGCGCGCCCGAGCCCGTACGCCCGTACGCAGTAGCAGAGATAGCGCTGCCAGTACGCGCGGTACCGGTCTATCGAGCTCGCGTGCTCCTTCTCCCGGAACGGCCGCGCCGCCGGCTTCGCGGGGTCGATACTCTCGAGCCAGCGGAGCGTTTCGTGCGGGACCGACGCGAGCCGCTCGAGCGCGTGCGCGAGCGTGCCGTCGAACGCGGCCGCGAGACGCGCGAGCCGGTTCTGGGCGGCCTGCGCGGCCGGGTCCGCGAGCGTCGCCCGCGCCGCCTTCGTGGCCGGCCCCTGGCTCGCCTCGTACAGCGCCACGAGATCCTTACCCTGGAGGTGCTGCGCCCAGCCGACCTCGCGGACCCAGACGGAGTCGCCGTCGAGCCCGGCGGGCCCCTCGGCGACCCGGCGCCGCGCCTCCTCCTCGGCGGCGTGCCGCGTGCCGTACGCTGCCAGCATCGGCCCCCAGCCGTCGCCGTCGCTCATATCGTCTAAGGCGGCGCCCTCGCCCTCGTCCGCTACGATCCAGTACCGCGCGTGCCGTCCGGGGGTATACGACTGGAGCGTCGCCGGCGCCCAGCCCCGGCCGACGCGGCCGTGCGGCGCCGTCGCCGCGTGGTGCGCTATATTCTTCGCGTTCACCGTCCGGTACTCGCACGCGGAGGCGCCGCAAGCGTACCCGCGGACCGTCGGGAGCCCGGGGACGGCGGCGGCGCCGTCCGGCGGGAGCGCGACAGACGCGGGGTCGCACGCGGGGCCGCCCTCGACAGCGGACCGGCAGAAGGCGAGCACCGCCTGTAGCTGCGCGCCCTTTAGCCGGTGGCGGTCCCGGAAGTGCCGCGCGGCGACGCCGATCCCCGTACGGCAAAGCCGGCAGAGGAGCACCCGCCGGGGCTGGTCGACGGCGACGAGCGTGCCGGGCGGCGGTAAGAAGGAGGCGGCGGCGGCGGCGGCCGGGGGGCCGCGCGAGGCCTCGTCGGGCGGCGGCATCGTCTTAGCGGCGGCGGCGGCGGCGGCGGCGAGGGGTTTCCGAAGACGCCGGAAGGAGGGAGGAAGAAAAAGAAAAAGAAAGAGAAAAAGAGGCCTCGTCAGGCGGCCGCCTCGTCTTCTTTCGTCTAGTTCGGCGGCGAAACAAGGGAAAGGCGGGGGGGGGGACCACGCGCGCGTCGATACGCGGTTCGGGTTCGGGTTAGGGGGGGGGGGGGGTAGGGGGGGGGGGGCTTAAGGTAAGAACGGGCCCTTAAGGTAAGAGCTAGGCCTTAGGGTAAGGGCGGGGCGGGACCAATCAGAGGGGTTGTCGTACGGGTAGGTTGTCCTACGGGAAGCCGGGGCCGCACGGGCCGCGGCGGGGCGCGTGCCACGGTTGTTCTTGAAGAACAACGGGTGGAATAGGGCCTAGGTTATAACGGCTAAGGCCTAACAGGCTATATAAACGATATCTTCGCCCCTAGTAGCAGCAGCAGCAGCAGCAGCTTCTAACCGCCTCGTGAGCCCTAGCTGGACTGGGGATAGCCTGGTGTTGCAACTGCAGCTTTTAGAGCGTCTAGAGCCTCCAGGGCCTTAACTAGCAGACGAGGCCGTTAGAGGCGTTCGCTGGCAGCCAGTCAACTAGCTGTAAGCCAGCGTTCGCCATCCCCACCGGCCATAGAGCTAGGCACACCCGCGTCATCTTCAACAGCGTCAGCAGCGCCATCGCCAGCAGCGCGGACGCTGCGTCCAAGGGCTCGAAGGGCTCGAAGGGCTCGTCGAACTGCTGCTGGCGCTGCTGCTGCCGCTGCTGCCGCTAGTGGTGAGTCTTCCCAGGCCAGACCGGCTGACCAACGCCAGCCAGACCTCATATGGTCGTTCGATGACGAGGAACGCCGGGAGCACTTCTACGAGCCGGTTCATAGGACAGCCCGGGTCCTCCACACCAAAGACTGGCCGGCGAAGACCCGGTCCGACCTGCCTCACGACCCCTTAGCTCTGTTCCAGCTATTCCTTCAATTCCACCTTGCTAGCCAGTGGGCCAGCTGGACCAACGATAAATATCGTAAGCGCCGACCAGGCCTAGCCAGCCCTAGGCTTCCAGATGAGCTCAACGCCTCTGGGCCCGAGATATTTCTGCTATTCGCTATCCAGCTATTTCTAACCATCCACCGCACCGCCGATGTCTCTAACCTCTGGTCACTTAATACTCTAGGGGTGTCGGAAGTAGCTATATTGATGTCTCGCGAACGCTTTGAGCGCTTATTTCGATACTTCTGCCCTTGGGACTTTAATAACGCTGACGAGAAGCCTCCTCTAGATATCAAGGTCCATAGCTGGTCAAGCCACCTCCAACACGCCGGCCAGGCCTGCTGGGCCACGGTCGGCAGCAGCCTTACCGTTGACGAAGCGGTCGTCCGCTTCAAGGGCCGGTCTCGCGATACCGTTAAGATGCCTCATAAGCCAGCGAAACAGGGCCTTAAGGTCTGGGTCTTGGCCTTCGGAGGCTTCTTTTGGGCCTGGTTTATCCATCTGAGGGACCCTAACACCAACACCAACACCAACACCAACACCAACACCAACACCAACACCAACACCAACACCAACACTAACACCAACACCAAAAGCAGCCGAAGGCGCAGGCAAGCGACCGGCGTCAGCGCCAGAAACGCAGCAGCCACAGCAGACGCTGCCGACGCAGATACAGCCTCATTTAACGCCTCAGGGACCGCTCCACCAGCTGGGACCTTATAAGCCCCTACGCAAGCAGTGGTGGCGAACCTATGTGCCTTGCTGCCAGCGCCTCCAACGCTGGAAACACCAGAAACGCCAGCCCGATACCACATATGGCTAGATAACCTCTTCACGACTATCCCGCTACTTGAATGGCTACGCTAGTGTCTTGGCATGGTTGCGACCGGCATAGCGCGTATCAGCAACCTATCTGCGTCCTTTAAAACGCTACGAGACCTACTAAAAGGGACTATCCCTTAGGGTTAGGCCTTCACACTGCCTATAGTGAGCGGTCTAGTTAGCCAGCTGGCCTGGCAAGACTCCAAGCTAGTTACTATGCTATCCACAGCCTATTCAGGGCTAGAGGAGTTAACTGTCCGCCGACGAAGGCGCCCTAGGACCTGGAACTAACGCTAAGGTCCCTTCAGAGAGGAGCCCACGATGCGGCTGCCTATTCCAGCCCACGTTGACCACTATAATCACCGTATGAATGGGGTGGATATCGGGGACCAGTATCGCAGCTCATTCTCTGTCCATCACCGCCGCTTTCGACGAGGGGCCTGGCAAGCTTTGTTCTGGGACTTTCTATTCGGTAAGTTGCGCCAGGGCAGCAGCCAGCGCAGCAGCCAGCGCAGCAGCCAGTTAAACAGCCAGTCCAGCAGCCAGTTCAATAGCTAGTTAAGAAGCCAGCGCAGCAGCCAGCGCAGCAGCCAGTTCAATAGCAGCAGCAGTAACAGCAGGCTCAACACCATGCCAGTTATCGTGAGGTCTAGCGTGGCAGCAGCGGTGACCTAACTAGCGATAGACCCCTGTCCCTAGCGGCCTTGTACTACGGACTTTTGGTGTACTCTTGGTGTGGCGTAAGTACTCTCTAGCCTCTGAACCTTAAACGCTGTCTTCTAATTGGTCTAATTAAGGTTTGACTTAAATACGCATCTAGTAGGCCTAAGGAGATAGAGGCTGTGCCTAGATAGGGCCCCGCGCCATTACTTGAAGGTGATCAGGTCTTAACGCCTGCGCGCCAAACATCAGGTCCCCCCATCTTGTGAGCACAAATAAGTACTTCTTGATGTAGTTGCTGACTTCCTAAGACCTAGAATATCTCAGGAGGTCCATGCAACGCGCTCGGGGACGCCTCCACGCCGGTTCCGAAAATACGACATCGGAAGCACCCGTCAAAATTCGGCGAATACCACAATGCCCCGCTTTCGTAAAGTAATTATATAAACTTTTAAATCGCCTAACCTTCCATCGTAATCCAACTGTATGGGCTTTGCAGTCCCTTATTATGCTCCGAAAATGTGTCCCCCTTGTTTTATAAGACATCATAGCCCCAGCTCGCTCGCGCAACCCGTTCCCGGCAGCGAGTCCTCAGGCTGTTCCGGCGGTGTGCTTCATAAGGATAGGGTTGCGCGCCATTTGGAGGAAGGTGTCAATGAAGCCATCGGAGCACACTGTTCGGGTGCGAAACGCCGCGCTTTCCTCCATCAGGGCCGCGTGAGCCGTGGGCAGCTGGTGGAAGGGCACCTGTGCGTGGAGGTGGTGGACCGCGTGGAAGCCGTCGTTGTGGGGGTGCACTGCCGAGGGGTGGTTAGCTAACTTCACTCGACAATTGTGAGAATAGAATGGTAGGACGGGGGAAAGTGGATACGTACTAAACCACGCGTGAGCCAAGCCCAGATTAGACCGCGAGTTGCCAAACTTGCCCGTCAAGTCCAAGCCCAGGTGCTCAGCTGCCTCGGCCCAGTAGCGCAGCACGGGCAGGATGAGGAAGAAGGGAACAGCATAATAGAGGCCTAGCAGGCGGGCGGTAGCATCATGGAAGGCGGCGACGCCAAGCACCGCCGCCCAGAAAGCAGCCTTGCCCGGGTAGGCTTCGGACGAGGTCCAGAACTCGACAAATGTCGTGGCCATGTACTCCCAGTGGATGGCGCCGGACAGGGGAAGCGCGAAGAGGTAATAGAAGGGCGCTTCGGGCACGCGGTCGAGGCCCAGGGCGCGGATGCGCACCAGGTCTGGGTCGCGCGCGGCATCACCCAAGTGCTGGTGGTGGACCAAGTGGCCCCGACGGTAGTCGGAGAGCACGCGCAGGACTGGGAAGGCGTAGAGGCCCTGAAGCTTGTAGTGCATCGCCGGTGAAGTGAACAGGTTGTAGTGTGATGCCTCGTGCACTAGGTTCTCAAACCCGCGGAGCCGCGAGGCGATGACCAGGCAGGCCGCCATGTACACAGCCCGGCAGAAGACCCAATTCTGCTCGGCGGCCATAACGCAGGCTCCGATGACGGCGTAGTTGGCCATTATAGCGAAGAGCCCCCTCAGGTCCTCACGGCGGCGGAACTGGTTCGCGATTTTAAGGGCGTGCTGGTAGTCCTGGGCCTCGCTGTGGACTGGAGACTGCTCGGCAGTCAGCTGAAACAGCGTGACCGAGGTGGTCGTCTGGGGCACCGTGGTTGTCAGGGACATGACTTCTGGTGCGTGGGGAGACTCAGAATGTAGGGGGCGAGGGGGTATAGAAGATGGAGGGGTGCTGGTGATTCACTCTCCAGAAGAGCCAAGGAGGACGTCCTCACGAAGCTATTTATCATCACCCTCAGATCTGGTGGTCTCCATGTCCTGCTTAGGACCCCCCCTTGCCGTGTTCTGAAAAGACCAGCTGAAGGCATGTAAACCTTGCAAATCGTCTGTTTGAGTCTCGAAAGCTCAGTCCGCCAGCCCCCCGCGCCAGACCGTGGATCGTCTTTTTTCTCCATGATTGGGCATGAGCGGCTCCTTGCGGCCGTAGCCGCATTTCATCCTCCTCGGCTGAGCCACCTCACCTAGGAAGTTCCGTGCAGAGGCCCTATTCACAGTCCGGCGTGGGTTCTCACCAGTCGCATGGCAACGTGCCACATGAAGGAGAGCCAGGAGATCCGCACCGGCCCCAGTCGGCTGCAGGACTGCGTACACCAAATTCTTACTCACGCTTAGCCCGTAAAAGGATACCAGAAGAAAGGGCATCGTTGGCTAGCTGCGGTTGTTTGCTTTCATGCCAGAGGTTGTGAGCGAGAAGTGCCTCGGTGCTCTCTACCAGAACACCGTTGACATTAGTCAGCTGAGACACTGCTGGCTCACACCCCCTGCCTGCGTACAAGACAGGGGCAGCTTACTGTGTACAAGGAAGGCTCGGGGGCACCCATGCCTGGAGGCCATGTTCTTGGGACAAGCTGCAAGGTTCTTTTGGTGCCCAGCCCCTGGCATGCGCCGTATCACCCGTGCCGCTATTGTGCCGGCCGGTCCTTGACCCGCATGGGACAGGGTCTGGATACTGCGGCATGTTCGTTGTGGGAAACGAACTAGGCGATTTCGAGAAACACGCAGACGTGGCTCGCGTCGGGTAAGAGTCGGCCCCGGGCTGTAGGGCCTAGGCCAGCTCTGCTTATGAGATGGGGCGCACCTGTCTGGGCTAGAGACGGTGAATTGACCCAACGTGACCCTGTCTGGCTGGTATCATTGGTCCGCGGGTGGCGGAGGATCGAAGAGGTATTCCCGGGCGTATATACGATGTACACGCGCCCCTTCAGCTCGACTCCTCCGACGGGCGCAATACGCAGACCGATGGATGAGTGGAGTTGAGCTGACAGCAGGCACTGAATGGCGTGCTTCATGGCCGTTGCGGTGGCGACACAGGAGACACTGGTGGAAAGAAAATTTGCTCCCTTGTCTGCTGTCATTCCCCTTACGTCTTCATAACGTAAAAAGAGAGCTGCTGTGAGGTGACGGCTGATGGGGGCCGTGCCGCCGTCAGGGGTGCTGCCGCATCTCATGCGACCACAGTGGAGGCGCAAGCCTGACAGGGACCGGGCTTGCGGGCGCCAGCACAACCCCTGCATTCCGGCGCGTGGGCGCGACGAATCGACTGGATTCTTGGATCTGGGACCTGCAGTCACGTACCCTAAACGGCGGGTAGGATAAGCGATTCGCCCAAGGCCTTTGTTGCTTCTACCGGATTTGGACGAGCACATCTTCCTACCATCGTATTCTCTCTCACATCAGCATCACCTCCGAGTCCGACTCCTGTCCAAACAGAGAGCACAGCACAGACACCGCCAGGAAAGAAGAGACGCGACCATGTCCCGATTTCTCATCTCCAATGAGGTCGCCGAGCTGCTGCCGTGCATGCAGGTAGTTGTCGTGATTGCCCAAGGCCTCGACAACAGCGGCGACAATGCCAAGGTGGCGGCCCACGTGCAGGTATGTACATCCGTGTGGTGATTGCCTCTGGCGATGACGCCCCGCCGTCGCAGGCCGGGAGATGCTGACTCACCACGGCCTCGCCGGCCGGACACACAGGGCGTGGTCGACAGGACGCTCGCGCACTTCGCTGCCCAGAAGTACGCCAACGCGCAGGCGCACCCGCGCATCGCCCTCTACCGCGACGCGCTCAAGGGCGCGGCGGGCGTATCGGCCAAGAAGTACCCGCAGTCGCACGAGAGCCTTCTCAAGCGGCTACTAAAGGAGCAGCGGCCGCCGCGGGCCATCTCGCCCGCCGTCGACTTTTACAACAGCGTCAGCGTCGAGCACGTCGTGACGGCGGGCGCCTTCGACCTCGCCGAGCTCAGGAAGGAGGGCGCGCAGCCGTCCCTGGAGCTGCGCGTCGCCCGCGTCGACGAGGACGCCTTTGTCCCGCTCGACGCGGCGCCCGGCACGGCGCCCGGCCGCGTCGACACGCGCGAGATCCTGTACGCTCAGGGCCCGACGGTGTTGACTCGGCACCTGGCGTGGCGGCAGAGCGCGCAGGCGCTAGTGACCGAGGCGACCCGCGATATCATGTTCATGAGCGAGGTCCTGCACGAGGCCGACGTGGGCGCCGAGCCCTCGTCGCTGGCCCGTGCCGTGGCCGACAGCCTGCAGCAGGGGCTGAAGACTATGTTTGGCATCGACAGCCGCGTGGAGTACCTGGGCAAGGGTCTCGGGAAGCTCGAGGCGGATTTGTAGATGGCTTGATGGCCCTGCATACCACGTATCTTTATACGCTCCGTGCCTTCACCTGCGCTCTCCCAGATCGCACGGGAGGCCGGAAAATGACTATTGCCACATCGCGTCAATCTAGGCCCGCCGACTGCTCCGACTGCCTGCTGAAGATGAATCCGCGACGACCCCTCCATAACATTCATGGGGGAACAGCCCCATTGTCAGGACAATAGGGCTCGGCGTTGGCTCGGTCCTACCCTGGTGTAAAAGAACGAATAAAAAGTTTTTTCCAGGGGCGTGGCAGGGGATGGAGCTGGGGGCTGAATCCTCCGCGAACGCCCCCGCGACGCTTAGCGCAAGGTCCCTAAGCCATTCTGATGCTGTCAACTTCCGTGCCCACCACAGATTCAGATTCTAGCACCCCATTCCAGTGGACCCGGCCAATCCCGTTCACAGACGGGGTTTCCCCCGGACCCTCCAGCCGAGCCGCCGTTGAAACTAGCTGGTATAGCGCCCTTTCTGACCCTCTTTGTACATCCTTCCGTCCTTCCGCCCTTCCGCTAACGGAGGATGGATCCCCTATTCTCCCCCCCTGGGCTCTGGGGAGGGTCCGGGGCCCATATCCCCTGCTGCCTCCACGTCGTCGCTTCCGATCCCGGCTTTAAGCGGGCGATTGGGTGTCTCGTTTTGCCTGCTCAAGTGATGATTGCTACTTAGCCTTGTCTCTAAGGGAACTTGGTAGTTAGGGAGGCATTCTCACGGGGACACTCGTTCGCGACACGACCCTGCGCGCAACGACTCTACGCCTGAGTACCCATCACCATGTCTGCAATGGGAGTCTTGAAGCGCCTCCAGCACGGCATGCCTGCCATCCTGCTGGGCACCTTGTTCAACGTCCTGGACGCCGTCTCGACGGGCCTCCTCGTCTTCCCCAGCGATGGCAACGCCTTTGCCGGTCTCCAGAACAAGTCCATGTCAACGTACATCTTCAGGTAAGGGCAAACAAGCCCCAAACGATACTGCCACGGATCGTGCCGCTGATCCCCACGCTAGTACCATCATCTGCCAGGTGGCCATGACGGCCGGCGGGTCTCTTTTCCCCGGCGCGCTTGGTGCCATGTTGATCGAGGTGCTGCCCTTCATGCGTGGCGTGGCCTCGGACATTCGCAACGCCCTGGGCGACGACAATCCAGCCGTCGTGCCCACTGTCATGGTTGCCTACTCCCTCTCCAGTGTCCTTATCGGCATCATCTTCTTGCTTCTCGGCGCTCTTGGGTTCGGGCGATTAGTGAGTTGGACCTACATCGCCACGCCATGGGGGCTGTGAGCTATGGCTCTAACCGCCCATGGGCTTGTCATCGCCACAGATCTCGTACTTTCCTCAAACCGTCCTGACGGGAGCCATCGGAGGCATCGGGGTCTCGCTCTTCATCCTGGGTCTGGAGCTTCCCCTGCCAAGCGACCATTCCCTCACGCTCTCCAATGCCGGCTCCGTATTGTTCAGCAGGCAGCACGTGCCGGTGCTACTAGCCTCTCTGCTGCCTATCGCCTTTATGTGTTTCTCTGTCCGGTCTAAAACGCTAAACAAGCTCACGAGAGGTGGTGTGCAGCACCCCTACTACGTGCCCCTGTACTTTCTGGCCCTGGCCGCGCTGTTCTGGGTTATCGTCGGCGGTCTGGGCGTCGAGAAGCTTGGCGGTTTACACGCCCTCGTCGCGGGCGGCTGGCTCTTCAGCACAGGTGAGGCGCTAGACAGCAGCAATGCGAACTTGGCCGATGCTCTGAACTACTGGAGCCTCTTCGACTTTCGCCTGGTTGAAATATCGGCCCTCCGCCACGCCGTCACCAACTTTGTCCTGCTAGTCGTTATCGGAGTTCTGAACCTCCCCGTTTACGTTCCCGCCCTAGCGCTGGCTCTGGATGTTCCCTATAGCATGTACGTTCCCTATGACCCCATTAGTCCCCTTCACGATCATGAGCGCATCGTTCTACGGTCTACGGAAGACATCAATATGCTTATACAAGTACAGGAACCATGAGTTGATTGGGCAAGGTGCAGCCAATATCTTGGCTGGAGCAATCGGATCGTTGCCCAACATTCTGGTGCGTTACTCTCACCGTCCCCCCTCTCAACCCCCCCCTCTTCCCTCGTTGCCATGGACGCTGAACAAAAGACCAGCAACTATCATACTCCGTCTTCTTTACACGAGCTGGGGGCCGCAGATTTGAGGCCTCGGTCGTCATTGTCCTTACACTGGGTCTTTACTTCGCTTCATCCTACCTTTTGTGCTATATTCCGACCATTCTGGCCTCGGGTCTTGTACTGTTCCTCGGTATTGAACTCACTTTTGAGGCGGCTTGGGAGTCTGCCAAAGACTTGATCTGGTCTGAGTGGCTTGTTGTGATGGCGACTTTGCTTTCTTGTACGTTTCTAGGCTTTGCCCCTGGCGTGGGTGTAGGTCTTGCAGCTGCTATGATGGTTTACACTGGATGGGGTTGTTGGGACCTGGTAAGCATCCTTTTCTACGATATGGTACACTGGAACGGACTGTTTCTAACGCCATTCTCTCCAGAGAGCTAAAGCCGGGTACGTCGACCGAAACCTGGCTATTCTGTACCAGCACTCTCGACGCCTGCAGAACAAACCACAAAGTCGCGTGCGGGCCAGTGTCAGCTACACACGGCTTCCCGATACATCACTGGAAGAGTCTGGAGCCAGCGGGCTAGAGGAGAAGCTGCATTCACAGATACGACATGTATACCTGAACGGCTACGTTTGTAAGTACAGCCACCTTCTATGCCCACAAAGCCGTGCGATCTGACAACGCCTAGTCTTTGGCGTCATTCCGTCGGTGGAAGCCCAGCTCACTGCGCAGGTGAAGACCAAAGGCTCCAAAAAACGTGTCGAGGAAAGCGCCGGTGATCAACACCAGTACGTCATCGTCGATATGCAGACAGTGCACCGCGTCGAGACGGCTGCTGCCAAGGTCATTCGCACCAAAGCACGTGACGAGCCTGAAATCACTCTCCTGCTGTGTGGCTTTTCGGAAGGCTCCGGTACGGCGGCTGATCTTGTACGGTCTGGCCTGGAACTGCGCTACGGACCATCTGTGGACGTTGGTGCTTCCCAGAAGGAAACTTATATTCGAGTTTTCGAAGATTCCGCGTCCGCCGCAACATGGTGCAAGAAGGACCTTGCTCGACGAGAGACTAGTAGGGCCAGTGGTCCTATACGTACTTCAGGTGAGCCGGCATTTCGATGTTGTAATATGTGGTGAGCTAGACTGACGTTAAGCAACAGAGTGGCCGCGACAACAATTCCTGGATTTGTTTGTCGAATCGAGCTCTGCCAACACAGACACCATCGACCCAAGTGACGACGAAGGCGAAGTGAACGTGTACCAGCCTGTAATGGGCGTTATTACTCGGCCATTACCTGAAGCTAACACCGCTCACTTCACCTTCGTCCTATCGGGCAGTCTTGCCCTGCGCCCTCGGGATGTAGGCCTAGCATCCCCTGCCGCTTCAATACCCCCCGTCCGCTACAACAGGGCTTCCCTCCACGCCTCCATTGTCGGCACGTGCCGGCGCGGACTCTACTCTGCCCTGAAACGGCCGAGCAACCGTGAGGCGGCGAGACCGCAAGAGGGCGTGTTTCTCTCCTCCTCTTCGGACAGCAACGACGGGCTGACGACTGCAGAAAAGATGCTAGCCAGTACCGGGCACACTCTGTACGTCTTGAACTGGGCAGGAACAGCAGAAGACAGCCCTCTGTCGCCTGTGGCAGTCTCCGGCAAACCAGCGACGGTTTCGATGTGTACCGACATGGGGGTGGTGTCGCCGGCGTCGATTCATGAGTGGCCGATGGACTACCCCGATGCTGTAGTCCTTGACAAGCCCGAAGATTCGTGCTGGCTAGTGGATGTCCGTGTTCCCTGTGTCGCGCCGCCTACATCACCGTCGTCACTGGACGCGTTGCGTAGACAGGCCGCTCGACGCGTGATAATCGAGGTGGGCACTGAGTCAAGATTCGGAAACTAAGGTCGTGATCGGAACGTTCTACGTTGCCACCCCGAAGTCCACGCTTTCCGTGAATCCACGTCGCGGCTAGCCACACGCCGAGGGCGTTTTCCTCGTTCCGGTTAAAGTCAGGATACAGCGGTACAAGGAGCTCGGAGGCCCGTGCCTAGCATATACCGCGCCGGCGCACCTCAAGATTTATAGCTTAGTGTTATAGATCATTACTCTAAAAGGGAAAACGCTACTAAACGCTACTACGTTTCTACCGTGGATTTAAGGTCTTTTATTAGTATAACATAAATCTACACTATTTATTATCTTATTACACGTTTTATTATTTTATTACATATATTATAAAAAATAATCAAGTTATATTAATTATTAACTATATTTTAAAAACTTTAAAAACTTTATAAAAACGCTATATAACGTAAATATTATATACGTTATTATGATTAATATTAGTATTATTTTAGTATTAGCGTAGGTAGTTATATTAGCTATAAGACTTATTATAAAATTAAGAAAGACTTTAACGTTAATTAATTTACTTTTAAGGGCTTTATTACGATAATTAAGAGGTATTAGAGTATTTAGAAAAGACTTTTAAATAAAGTAATTAAAGGTTAAAGTAGCTTAACGCTACTTAGAAGGAATAATTGTCACGGGGCCAGCCCGTGACAGGCCTGGAAAGCCCACAGGGGCCACCGAAGCTTATGTAAGGCGCGCACGGACGCGCGTGGAAATCTGCATCTTGTCTGGAAGTCCCGTCAGGACTTCAGAGTAGCTCTTCAAGCTACGTCCTATCTGCTAGCCTGACCTGTACCGAACAGAATAGGAACCTGGACCTGTAGCATCGAACCTAAATCTACTCTATTGCCTACCTGCCTGCCT
Source organism: Nigrospora oryzae (assembly GCA_016758845.1). Taxonomy (NCBI): domain Eukaryota; kingdom Fungi; phylum Ascomycota; class Sordariomycetes; order Amphisphaeriales; family Apiosporaceae; genus Nigrospora; species Nigrospora oryzae. Next base: position 2,415,942 of record JADKYO010000007.1, on the reverse strand, counting down.
ATACCTTGACATTACGTAGCTTCCTTCTAAGCTCGACACTGCTTTCGAAATATCGCACCGTCCCTAACCGCCGTCCGACCCCGAAGAGCCTGAGGGGTTCTCCTTACGAGTCCAGGAAGCCCCCTCCGAATAGCTCTTATACTTGCGAAATTCGAACGGTTATATATCCGCCTTAGAAGAAGACATCGTTTCTAAGGATACCGAACTTATAGCCCTTCGTACCGCGGTCGCCGAGGCTAAAGCCGTCATCCGCTACTAGAAAAAACAACTCCAAGAAGAACGCGACTTAAGCCGCCGATTAGAAGCTGAAAAGATTCACCTTACGAATGTCGTTGCCCCTACTGTACAGACTCCTCCGACCGAACTATCTCCCCGCCCCGAACCCGCCGCTGAGGCGCCTATAGATCATACTCCGCGAACGCCTACACCTCCTCCTGCCCTACGTTCAGAGCCTATCTCCCTTAGTAAGAAGATCCCTAACCTAAAGGAATTTGATAGAACTCGGAGCGACCTTCGGAGATTCGTCTAATAAGTCCACTCGAAGATAGTTTCTAACGCCGACCGATTCCTATCCGCTATTTCCCGCCTGAACTACGTTACTAGCCGCCTGTCCGGAAAAGCCTATAACCTGATCCTACCCCGTATTTAGTACGGAATTCCGCAGTTCCTAGACTATACTAATATATTATCGTACCTAGAAGAAGCCTTCGGAGACCCTGACCGGAAACAAAACGCCGAGAATAAGCTATATAACTTAAAGTAACGCTATTTAGACTTCAGCGTCTTCTTCGCGGAGTTCGAGAGGCTCGCGCTAGAAAGCGAAGTCCTAGAAGCTGCCCTACCCCCCTTACTATCCTAAGGCGTGTCCCGCGAAATTCAGGACATGCTCCTATATAACCCTACCCCTACTCGGGAGTACCGAGCATTCGCCCGTCACTTATAGACACTGGATAACCGTTTCCGCTAGCACTAACGCTAGGTTAACGGACCTAAGGGAACCACCAGGTCTAATAACCCCGCTAGCCCTCACGCTCCCCCCCGGAGCGAGCCCCGCCAGCCTACCGTGAAGACCGAGACCGGAGACCCCATAGATTTAAGCTACCAGCGTAGTCGACCCCGCTCCCTACTCGGCCGGAAAAAGAGGGGAGAGTGTTTCCGCTACGGCTAAAAGGGCCACTTAGTAGCATAATGCCCCGAACCTGACCGTCGCCCCGTTCAGTTCCGCTAAACCCGTACCCCGAGCCCTTAGGGAAGTCCACCCCCGACGATAACCGCCGCCCTACCCGACCGCTAACTGCCTACTCTTATCCGTTCGCCCCAGCCTGTTCCTGCTACTACTATACCGGTTAATCGGTTCTAAACCTTACGTGCCGAGAGCCCCCAGTCGTTAAACGGCGTGAGCCTATATTAAGTCGCTTACAGGCTCCCGAGTCTAGCGCCCCGACCCCGTTAACCCTGCCGATATCTGCCCGTTCTATCCACGGCTTATCTATCTAAGAAGAGGAAGATATACGTGGGAAGCTTATGGTTTTACCTGTTACCTTAGCTACCGACGACCGTACCCTACCGACCTATGCCTTAACTGATTCGGGGGCCGCCGCGAAAGCATTTATCGACCGCAGTTAGGCCGAAGCCTATGAACTGCCGATAAGACCCCTAAGAAGACCATTTAAGATCGAAGTGATCGACGGCCGCCCTAGCGAAAGTGGGAAGGTCACCTACTTCGTCGAATGTTCGATACGGACAAGCGACGATTACGAGAAACGGCTGCGTTTCTTTGTGACCTAACTAGCTTACTTTCCTGTTGTCCTCGGAATTCCTTAGCTTAAGATGCACGACCCTCGTATAGGGTTCGCGAGCCATACCTTCACATTCGATAGCGAATTCTGCCGCCAGAACTGTAACACACCCGCACGACCTATGAAGGTCACCGCCTTACACGACGTTCCAGCCCGAGCACGTCCTAAGAACCTACCGAGCCGCCCCGAAGCCTTATCCCGTTAGGATATTACTTAAGTTTCCCCCCGCGCCTGTTCGGCGTACTTAAGAAGAGGATACGCTGCGTTCCCTATTACCGTCGAAGAGATCGAAGAACGCTTATCAGAGGCCCCTGAACCTACCCTGTCTAGACAACTGCCGCCCGAACTACGAGAGTTCGAGGATGTCTTTTCGCCTAAGGAGGCGGAAAAGCTACCACCGCACCGGCCCTACGACCACGAGATCAAGTTAATAGAGGGGAAGACGCCCCCTTTCGGACCTTTATACGCTATGTCCCGGGATGAACTGACAGCACTAAAGGAGTGGCTGCAAGAGAACCTTCGGAAGGGTTTCGTACGACCTAGCTCGTCCCCTGCTGCGTCCCCCGTCTTATTCGTTAAGAAGCCTGGAGGAGGACTCCGCTTCTGTGTCGACTACCGGGCCCTAAATAACATTACTGTTAAAGACCGTTACCCGCTGCCCCTAGTTAAGGAGACCCTGAACAACTTAAAGGGAATGAAGTATTTCTCTAAGGTCGATATTATCGCCGCATTTAACGAGATAAGGATCAAAGAAGGCCAAGAATACCTGACTACGTTCCGCACCCGCTTTAGACTATTCGAATCGCTAGTTATGCTATTCGGGCTAACCGGAGCCCCTACCACGTTCCAGAGGTTTATTAACGATACCTTACGACACCATCTAGATATCTGCTACACCGCGTACCTAGACGATATCCTGATTTATAGCCGGACCCGTGAGGAACACGTCGAACACCTACGGAAGGTGCTTCAGGCGTTAAGGGAAGCCGGCCTATTCGCAAAAATATCGAAGTGCGAATTCTTTAAGACTAAGACAACATTCCTAGGAATAATCGTCGGCCGCGACAGCCTCCGCATAGACCCCGCGAAGATCGAGACTATCAAGAACTGGACTACCCCGACCTACCTAACAGATATATAAGCCTTTATTAGCTTTAGAAACTTCTACCGCCGATTTATCCGGAATTTTTCGAAGATTATCGCCCCGCTAGTTAACCTTATAAAGAAGGGTGTTAAATTCGCCTAGACTAAGGAATACGAGAACGCATTTATCGCGCTAAAGGACGCGTTCACCTCGGCCCCGATTCTGGCTCCCTTCGACTAGGAGAAACAAATCATCCTAGAAACGGATGCCTCCGATTACGTCTCTACTAGCGTGCTGTCGCAGCACGGAGACGACGGTATCCTACGCCCAGTTGCCTTCTTCTCGAAGAAACATTCCTTAATAGAGTATAACTACGAGATTTACGATAAGGAACTGTTAGTAATTATTCGCTACTTCGAGGAATGGCGTCCTAAACTAGAAGGCGCGTCGTCGCCGATTAAGGTTATAACTAACTATCGGAACCTAGAGTACTTTATAACGACGAAGTTACTAAACCGCCGACAAGCGAGATAATCCGAATTCTTATCTCGATTTAATTTCAAGATCACGTATCGCCCCGGAAAGCAAGGAGCGAAGCTAGACGCCCTAACTAGGAGGTCAGAGGACCTACCTAAGGAGGGGGATAAACGACTACTACACTAGAGCAGAGTCGTCTTAAAGAAAGAGAACTTCGAACCCCAAAGGAAATTAGTTCGCTTCGAGGAAAGCCCGACTCGAGTTAACGCCGTAACTAGATCGCAACCCGCTCCTAACCGCCCGCTAGAACCCAGCGCCGTCGACTTAGACCCTCAGCCTGCTATCAATACACCGTCTTTACGACTAGAACGCCACGCCCCGCTACTACCGCCAGCTATTCAGAATCTCATGACACGAGGATACGAGTTAGACGAGACCGTCCACTCTATCTTAGAAGCCCTACGCACTGGGAAAGCCCGTCACCCCCTGATCTCCCTCGCGGAATGCGAGGAACGAGCCGGCTTGCTATACTACCGGGATCGCCTTTACGTCCCGGACCTGCCTGAACTCCGCGCTGAACTAACCCGTTCGTACCATAACACTGCTGTGGCTGGACACCTAAAGAGAGCCCGCACGTACGAGAGCCTATCCCGAGATTATTACTGGCCACGAATGTACGCGTTCGTGGAGCAATAGACTAATAACTGCCACACTTACCGCCGCACTACCTCTTCTCGCGAAGCAAAGCAAGGGGTGCTCCGCCCGCTGCCTGTGCCTGAACAGGCTTAGCAAGATATCTCGATGGATTTCGTCGTACACCTACCGAAGAGCGACGGTAACGACGCTATCTTAGTCGTGGTCTACCGACTAACTAAGATAAAACACTTTATCGCCTGCCGAGATACCTATGGCGCTGACGAAGTCGCGCGCCTATACCTGAATAACGTCTAGAAACTACACGGCCTGCCGAAAACTATGATCTCAGACCGCGGACCCCAATTCGTGGGACGGTTCTAGGAACACCTAACCCGCCGACTAGGCATTCAGAGCCTGCTGTCTACCGCCTTCCACCCCGAGACCGATGGCTAGACCGAACGAGCGAATTCGTTCCTAGAACAGTACCTCCGCGCCTAAGTATCTTACTTACAAGACGATTAGAGCCGTTAGCTTCCCTTAGCTGAATTCGCGTTAAATAATGCCTTAAACGAAAGTATTAAGACCACACCGTTCTTCGCGAACTATGGATTCCACCCGAGGATTGGTTTTGAACCGCTGGATCCTGACCGTACCCCTGCCGCCCTAGACGCCGAACGCGTCGCCCGGAAAATACAAGAAGTCCACGAGATGCTAAAGTCCGAAATCTGCCTTACATAGGCTCGCTACGAGGAGTACGCTAACCGTAAGAGGCGTCCCGCCCGTCGATATCAAGTCGGCCAGAAAGTCTGGCTCGACGCCCGGAATATACGGACTAAAAGGCCACAGAAGAAGCTAGACTAGAAGCAACTCGGACCCTTCACTATCACGAAAGTCGTGAGCCCGTACGCTTACCAGCTGGACTTGCCCGCGTCTATGAGAAACCATCCAGTGTTCCACGTTAGCTTGCTCCGCCCTGACCCCGATAATCCGGTTCCTAGCCAAGTGCAACCGCCACCACCGCCAGTAGAGGTTGATGGCATCGAAGAATTCGAAGTTGAAGATATCCTGGACTCTCGTTGGGTTAGCCGAGGCCGAGGCCGAGGCTCCCGTCTGAAGTACACCGTTAAATGGACCGGATACGACCAACCGACCGAAGTCCCTGCCGAATACGTCGCTAACGCTAGCGAGATAGTCGCTAACTTCCACCGAAGGTACCCGGAGAAACCTAGACCCTGAGACCGAAACTAAAGCCTAGACTACCGCGTCGATAGAACTCCGCCTTAAGGAGGGGAGTACTGTCACGGGGCCAGCCCGTGACAGGCCTGGAAAGCCCATAGGGGCCACCGAAGCTTACGTAAGGCGCGCACGGACGCGCGTGGAAATCTGCATCTTGTCTGGAAGTCCCGTCAGGACTTCAGAGTAGCTCTTCAAGCTACGTCCTGTCTGCTAGCCTGACCTGTACCGAACAGAATAGGAACCAGGACCTGTAGCATAGAACCTGAATCTACTCTATTGCCTGCCTGCCTGCCGATACCTTGACAGTCCGTACCCTTTAAGAGGCGAATAGCAGCCTCGTAAAACGTCGTAGAGCAAAGAAAACACGTGTAAGGTAAGGAGGTACACTTAGTATCGGCGAGGGACAAGACCTTTTAGACTAGAAGGACCTAGATAGGCAGTTAGGGGACGAAACGCGTGCTAGCAGTAGTCGTGCGAGGAGGGCGTAACCACGCGAAAAGCGCTATGGCACCTGCGGAAACACCGGTTATAATGCGCGCACTTATGAGATAGTTGTAGAGACGTCTAGAGATTCGGATTCCGATTAGATTAGATTAATTTAAGGCGTTATGGTTACATAATTGATTAATTTGTCGCGAAGGTGCCGATAAGTGTCCGGCTGATCTGATTATCCGGCTGATATAATATCTACGTTAGTATCAATTTTAATAAGATTACTTACCTTTTCTAAGTAATTCGTAATTTATAATCTTATAATATATTTTTACTCCTTTTTAAACAGCGCTCTACCTTAATTTAAGACTATCTCTTTATTTAAATAACTTTATTATTTACGGGATTATTCCTTACTTAAGTAATACGTTCTTATACTTAGCTATTACATTTATAGTTAAAGGATTTAATAATAGCTAATATAACGCTTTAGCTACTTTACTTAGCTTAAACTTCCTAGGATTCTTCTACTTCCTTAGCGGTTTCTTTTATTTACTTTTAGAGGTTTCTTATATTCAGCTCTTTATAGCTAATAAGGTTCTGAAGTGGCTAGTGCGCTGCTTTAGTCACTTTTCTTAGCTTAGGTTCTTAAGGTTGTAATAAAGGCACGCTTAAGACGGAGTGAAGTAGATGTAAGTCATCCGAGACTTCCTGACTCCTAGTAGGGTAGTCCTTAAATGCTTCACTTTGAATCAGTCGTATCCCATCATTGGACGACCTTGCCCGTCGCAGTTTCGACCAGGGATCCATCTGCGGCCTCGCGGCAGCAGTACCCCGGGTAGCTCGAGTACCCGGAACCAATAAAACCCCAAGGGGGGTCGCAGCCGTGGAGGCCCCGGTTGATGTTGTCCTGGTTGACATAAAAGATTCCCGAAATACCGGAGCACATGCAAATGCCCGGAACGCAGCATCGGGGCGAGGCTCTGGATACCCGAGGGGGAAAATAATTAGCATCAATCCCAGGTGACAACAAGATTATGGTTACGACGTATTTTGTCCTGGACCACTTACGCGTGCCAGCACCCGCTAGCTGTCTGGCGGGCCTCGAGGGGCGCGGAATCCTCCATGCGGACCTCTATCGAGGCGTCGGCGTCCATGGGCGAGGCTGCGACCAGCTGGGTTGCAGCCCCCATGAGAGCGAAGAGGGAGAACTTCATGTCGAAAGAGAAAGTATGGAAGAGACTGGATCAGCTACTGGGTGGCGACGAGTAAAGACTGGATGGTAAAGTGAAAACACAATTCCATCCTCTTTATACTTCTCCGTGCTAAGAAGCAGTTAAAGTCAAAGTCGCTTGCGCACGAGGTATGGCACCAATAACTGTCAATCACTACTGTCCTATGCAAGGATCGTCTAGGAGAATTGCAGCCCAACTGGTTTGGAGGCGTCGCGTGACGATGACGCCCAGCCATGCCAAGTCCAACGCCGAAATAAATAGCAGATACCTCTCTTATTAGGATGTATGGTCCTTTCGGACGGCTGCCCTTAGTAGGAACTTCGGCCATCAATATCGCGACTAGTCTGGGAGGAGGCGGCGGGAAGGAAGGAGATACATAGCATTCTCACGGCCCCTAAAATGGTGTAAAACGTGATAGGCGGAAAATATAGAAGGAACCTAGCTTATAGCCTAAGGTTTATTAGCCGAAGGAGATAGCCGGGGTTCCTATAAGTACTCGGTCAGCTGACTTGCTTATACCATACCCATATGCGAGTTCCCTTTTCGGAAGGTGATAATAGGAAGCAGTAAGCAGGATCTCTTATATGACGTTTTCGTTTTTCTTTTTAGCTGCAGGGCCTCGTAACCGTACTTAGTCTGTCTTCTTCATGACCGAATGCAACACTCCATACCCTCTTCGTGTCAGCAGAAAATAGCTACCATTCCCAAATTTCGGGACCCCCCACCCCTGGGGAGTACCTCGCGACTGAGCCTGTTCGAGCGTCCCCTGTCTGCTAGGGGCAACGGATACCCGATCCGATCGAATAGAAATCACTTGTGATTCCGCTCACGTTATTGTCGATCGTAGGCAGACAGTATCCACTTACTGTTCGTCTATAACTGGAAGGTGGCCGCTTGTGTCCTCACTTACAGTGACCCTGGACATAATAAGGCAGAATCCGATTTAGCCGGGCTGCGGGGTTCGGGGTGTCTGATCCTTTATGCACCGAGAGCGGGCAGAGCGTTGGCTATCAGCCTCGATGGGACGCAGACCCCTTTCGGGACGTTCGGTTCGGCTCGCCAAGGCGCATTCTGTTAAACGGCGGTGGCGCCGCTCCACCACCTGCAAGTAAGCAGTGCCCCTGCAGGCGGTGTCTTAGGGCGTCGACAGGGTCGATTATGGCAAAATGTCGCTGCCAAGTTCCGCCGCTACGCCCGGCTTGGATGCTTGGCTGACTGCCAAGAGTTCGCAAACTATTAATGCCCCGCTGCCTAGCTGCAGTTGCCTTTAGGTATACACCTGGCCTGCCAAGATTTGATCATGTATTATGTCTTTGGAATGGAATTATCCTGGGCCGACGTTGGATAGAGAGCGCACTCGAGGCGAACGATGACGCACATCAGCACAAATCACCGGAACGAGCGTCCGGGGCAGGATACATCACATGAACGCTAGGGACTTATTATTGTTGGTTAGTTTGTTTGTGTGATGGCAGCAAAGACGAGACTCGGAAGAAACATGTCAACATTTGTTTGAATATCGACTCTTTACGGTACGGTATGCTCTCTACTTTGAACACGACGGGTTAATGACCGCGATGTCATAACTGAGCCGTGTATGCGTAAAGATCACCATGACACTATGCTTCCCATTTCATCTGCGTAGTCACCCAGTCCTAGTACACGTCTTCCGTCCTTGTGCATGACAGATGTCTTTATCGCTAGCACTAGGCAAATAGGGAGGAGCCGGAGACTGTCGTCCTTCCCGCTGAGTACAGCCAACTGCGTTACGAATCAAAGTAAATAGGGGGTTTCCATAGCGTAAATTGACTGAGAGGCATCCGAAATGGCGACACTGTCGTCCCTCTCTAGTTCTCCAAATAAGCGAGTGCCTCCTCCCCCGTGATGCCCTGTGTCTCTTGGCCCTCGGCCTCTCGGCAGCAGTATCCTGGGAACTGGCTGTTGCTGTTGGCAATAAAGCCCCAGGGAGGGTCGCAGCCGTGACCGCCGGCGTTTTGAGCGTCCCGGTTGATCTGGTAGATCTTGCCTGGAGAATCAAAATAAGCCTCGCCCGTTCTGGTAGCAGGAAACACGTTTCTTACCATCTCGGCACTGACAGACCGTGGGAACGCAGCAGCGCGGAGCGGCGCTGCGGAAACAATACATTAGCCCGGTACGTGGAAGGGGAAGGGTGTCATCGTACAAGTAGCCACATCCACTGGCCGTCTGGCGGTTCTCGAGGCTCATGGCCTCTGCGCGTTTCACGACGCCGGACACGGGGTTTGCAATAGCTGCGGCGGCCAGCCCAAGGGCAGCAGTGGAAATAGAACTGAAACGCATGGTTTGGAATGGCTGGAACGTAGCTGTGACGAAGTGTGATGGAGCAAAGCCCGGCGGCCAGCTCTTTTTGTACGCTTGGGGACCAGTCCCCTCGCTGTTTCGCGCTGTCCTATACGGCCGGGGCATCATCCGCCTCCTCGCTAGCTTAGTGATCTGTGGCCAGCGTCTAGACGTCCAGGCAGAAGGAACCGAGGGTGCCCCGCGGCCCACGCATTCCAACCGGCGCAAGGAAGTGCGTGTTCATGACGATACCTTGCATTACACAAGGGTGTGATAATGGGCGTTCAAACGAGCAACAGATGGATAGACGCAACAAAAAGGAAGGACGCCGAATCATGTCACAGCATCCGTGCGTAGTATACAGCCGGTCCCTTTTGCCCCGACAGGCCGGCACCACGGGTCCCGCGATGCTGCTCGACAGCACAGAGCAGGACGCCGTCGGCTACGTCGGCACCGTCGGCTGGGCCATGCCGGAGCCCACGCCAGTGTTCCTTGCGAAGGCCGGATGACATTGCATACATGCAAATCCTACGAACCGGGAGTGCGCGTGGGATTGGCCGGTTGGGGCAGGCATGCTGCTTTAGGCCAAAGAAGGATTCCACCCCCGGAAGCTGCTCCTTGCCGCAGGCTGCAACTCATCACCCACCTCCAACTCACGTGCTTGGCACTATATTTGCCCGCTGCATGCTCTGGCAGCAGGGGACGCAGGTGCACGAGACGTCTGCAATAGGTGTGGCGCGGCGTTGCCTGGCGCCTTGGCTGAGCTATTAATAGATGCCAGTACGCAGCGTCCTTCCTAACCTGAGGCTGTTTGCGGGCGGGGAGGCAGCTACCCCACCCCGCACCCTCCCCAGAAAGCCAGGCGAACGCCGCGGAAACGGCGTGGGGTGGATCCCGCGGGCGACGCATCCATCCGTGGCAGGCCCGACCGACCGTGCGGCGTCGCCACCACCATCGCACCTGCTTCCACTGCCTCGCCCCTGGCCCGAGATTGCGCACTTCTCCCAACCTCCATACAGGCCGCGCCGGCACGATAGCTGCACTGTCAGCTGACATTGATTGCTATGGACCACGCGATGCGAATGGATGCCCCGCTCGAATGCCTGCCCGTCGACGTGCTCGTGGCCGTCCTAGCCGCGGCGCGCTCGGTGCCCGACCTCCGTGCCCTCGTCGGCGCCTCGCCTGTCGTCTACCGCGTCTTTCTGTCCGCGAAGCGCGCCGTGCTGCTTGCCATCCTGGACCGGGACTTGGGGCCAGCACTGCGGGACGCCGTCGCGGCTGCGCTGCTTGCGCCCGCCAGGCTCGCCACAGAAGAAGCGGCCACTGCCATACGGCACTACGCGACGATGCCTCGTGGCCTTGGCGCGCGAGCGCTGGCGAGGGGCCTGCCCGACGGCGACCTCTTCATGCTCGTCAAAACCAACCGCAGCGTGCAGTTCCTGGTTGACGAGTTTGCCTCCCGGCGCTCCGTTCTGCGCCAGATCCATCCAGACGCCGCGGGTCCGCTGACGGCCCAAGAGCGCTGGCGACTTGCCCGGGCCTTACTGCGGCACCAATTCCTAGCACGCATCCAACGCGGAGAGCATTCGCCTCACGCCGACAATCTCCTCGGCGCCTTCTTCGCCCTCTGCACACCGTGGGAGATGCAACAACTAGCCGACGTGCATTCCTTCGTCGTCAAGATACTATCGCGTGCATTTACCCCCGTCCGCAACCGTGTTGGCTCGTCTCTGCAGTCCGGACGCCTCCTCCGATCAATAGAGGCCGAGAAGGATGTGGTCCTGCGCAGCCTTCGCGAGCTCCACCGGAAATTCGTCGAGGAAGGCGCCCACGAAGAGACGCAGCAGGCAGTGTCGGCCGAGTTCGATGAGTTCCGCTGTAGACCCGCCAGTGGATTAGGCGCACGTTTTAATTTCCTCGTCGCCGGGCCGCTGCCCCGCCAGACGGGCGCTGACCGTGTGTTACAAGCCCATTGGGGCCTTCGCGATGAGCTATACCGATGTGAAGATGCGAAGCCGTCGTTGGTGCACACCGGAGACCACGATGACGCATCGCCGCCTTTCGGATGGGTCGACGCGAACGACGGCCTGGACTGTCAGCGCTGGGGACGCCATCTCCGCCGAGAGGTGCTGTCGCCTGGTCAGGACGACACTACCGCCTACCAGCGCATATGGATGAACTGGCGTCTGTCTTACTGGCGTTGGCTGGGATTCGCCTTTTGGGACAAAGCCCGGATCGAGCTGCTCAAGTCACGACTACCCATGTACCAGACCGGATGGCTCAGGGTAGCGCCGCCATCCAGTGAAGACTGCAAAGCCGAGCTGAGCAGCCTCCCACCAAACCCAACACTGTCGCCCGGGCGAAGCCGTGGTCGCAGAACGAGGGCCGTAGGATAAAGCATTGAATCAAACTGTTATTGCGTGTTCTCAAATACGGAATGACCCAGAACGAGCTTTGCCGGCCACGAGAGTTTGCCATACAGGCCCGTGGTCTGTCCCAACAACTACCACCCGACCTGACTTTACCCTCGGGAATGCCTCACATTGGGCTCCTGACCAGCTTGATGACGATGCCCTTGTTGACGAAGCCGTCGAACAACTGGGTCTGGTAATAAGGGTTCTCCTCGTCTACGATGACACCCATCTGGCCGCCGGCAGTGCTGCAGTTCAACAGCGCCTTGGACGGGTCTTCGAGCTGGTAGCCGTCGATGGTGGCGGCAATGTCGGAAAAAAGCACGGCGGCCGGCTCGTTGCCAACGAGCTTGGCCATGACCCAGGTGCGACCCTTGGTGGTAACCTGCCACTCGCCGCAGTTATCGGCGTCTGGCAGCGTCATGCGCCAGAACGGCGATTGGCCCAGCGATATCTGGTTCTCCTGGTACTGCCGCAGGTACTGTGCCGTGAAATTGACCTCGCGAAGGTCAAGGCCCTGCGGCGTCCCACCCGACTCCGAGTAGCAGATACGCCGCTCCGGCTCCGGAAAGTTGCCTGGCGAAGGAAGAAAGAAAACCAGTTAGTTGTACGACGGCGCGCGGGTGATACACCAGACGATTCACTCACAGAGACGGCGGGGCTCGATAATGGCGGCGGCAGACGCGCTGCCAACCATGGCAATGCCACCGAACACTTGAGATGCTTTCATGGCGACTGGGAGCGGTCTTGGGGGCTGTGCAAGTGAAAGTATCTCTGCTGGGTGGGCGTGACTGAGAGATGGCGAGTTGTGCGGGAAGAACAGCCAGACTGCCCAAGATGTCCTGGAGTTTTATGCCTTTCCATCCTCCCGCCGTTCACTGCTGCGGCCTTGGCCTTCGAGCCATTCTGGAGAGGGCAGGTTGCGTGACCTGGGGCCATCCGATGTTCCCTAAGCCGACTCCGGCCAGGGGCCTTCGGCTACTTTCTCGATGACACCAGAAGTTCCGCGATACAGAAAGCGTTCCGAACACATGCGGAACCCGATGAAAAGCCCGCAGTGGAGGCTGGCGGCGATCCTCCCAATCGGCTTCGCCCCCAACGGACGCCACCTGCCACATCGGGCAATTCCTAAAGTACTTCACCTAATTCGCTCATACCCCTGACACCCCCTGCAGGCGGAATCAATTAATTATGCAGTCATAATCCTACAGATAGACCTCGCCACCCGCTTGTGGTCCGCCATCGGCCAAATTTGCCGCATTGGGCGACAATGAACGGATAATGCGGGTTGCGGGCTAATAAGTCAGATACTACCAACACCCTACACCATGTTTCGCCTTGGCGAAAGGTCGAACCACCTCTCGCCGTCAGCACGTCGATACAACAAGACATATACACGAGATGCACAGGCAGCACGGAATAGACGGGGCGGCGAGCCTACGGAGATAACCCTTGTAGGCAGCCGCAAGTCGAGGACGCCCAGGCCAACAACATGCATCCTTTCGGAAGGGCGGCAGACGCAGCCCCAGCAGAGCTCCGAAGAGCCTTGGCTCGTCGCCACCCGTCGGGATAAACAGGCGATACTGGTGAGATTCCCATCAACTCCCGTAAAGGTCGGTGAAAAGAGAGGCAGCCGGCATACTTATATTGCACCACACGCCTGCCACATCAGTCAAATCTGCCATATCGGTGTCCCGCCGCAGTTCACAAGCTTCCTTCTTTCCCGCCCCGTCTTCGACGACAAGACCTCAGGCTGGGTGATCGGCCTGTCAGCTCCGCCGCCTTGTCTCTGGCCTTGCACTTTGCGCGGTGAGCCGCAGGGCCAATGCAGGTAGACCGCAAAAAGAAGCAAGAGTCGCCCTAACAACAACGCCGATTGATGAAGTTGGCGTAGGCAGATCAGTAAGTACCAGAACGAGAGGTAGATACACTGTCAAGTGACTACGACCAACCGTGTCTGACTGTACCAAGCAGCAGGCCACGCATAACAAGTCATAGGAGTTCCGCATAGGACTCCAAACGCGGCGATGGGTTCCCTGCGGATTCTGCTCGTCTCCGCGGTGGCACTGCTCTGCGGGAGCGCCACCGCGCAGATGGAGGCCCAATGGGAGAGACTTGGAGCTCCAGCCCGGTTGTCGTCCTTCCCCTTGGCATTCCAGCAGCCACCGCCTGTGTCACCTGAATACATGGTCGATAATACTGGAAACAGACGCGGGGTTGCGCCCAACAAGGGTATGTGTCCATGTTGCTTTCCCATATGCTCTGCGCAGAGTCGGGGAGCTGACAGGTGTTTCAGGCACCTACAACGGCCCGGTATGGCAACAGTCTGGTAGCTTTGAGGGCTATATGGAAAAACTCGCCGAGAGAAAGGCTGCCGGTCTCCTACCGCATTCCACCACGGGCGAGGCAGCCGTACATACTAACGGTAGCAAGCTGGAAAGCCGCCAGGGGGGCAGTTTTTGGCTTCCAGCGTTGGGCCCATTAGGCAAAGTGAGTGGACCTTCCATTGAGCTTCAGAGATTACTTCATTTGCGCAGCTAACTCGAATTACGATACAACGGCCACTGACGAGAGAACGAAACTTAGGCACCGCATGCCGGAGATAGATACGTCTTTTACAGAAATGTCCTAGACTATGGCGCCGATAACACGGGAGCCACAAACACGGAAGAAGCAATTAACGCCGCTATCATCGACGGCGACCGTTGCGGTGAGGAGTGTGGAAACACGTTCGTCCTGGGCGCTCTGATTTACTTCCCACCAGGGACGTATAAGATTTGCACGCCTATTATCCAGTACTATCTGACACAGTTCGTCGGCGATCCTAACGACCGGCCTATTATCAAGGGTTGCGACAACTTCACAGGCATTGCACTCATGGACGTGGACCCGTACGTCCCCAACCAGGCGCAGCCCGACGGCACGGGCGTCAACTGGTACATAAACCAGAACCAGTTCTTCCGGCAAATCCGCAACTTTGTCTTTGACCTCACCGAGATGCCAGCGGCTACAGATGAGCATGACCAAAAGCTGGTGCCCACGGGCATCCACTGGCAAGTCAGTCAGGCCTGCAGTCTCCAGAATCTGCTGTTCCGTATGCCCACGGCATCTTCTGGGGGCGACAACATCACCCACGTCGGTGTCTTTACGGAGAATGGGTCCGGTGGCTTTGTCTCGGACCTTGAGTTCGAGGGCGGCGCCATCGGCTGGCGCGTAGGCTCGCAACAGTACACGGCGACCTCCCTCAAGTTCCGTAACTGCATCACGGCTGTGCAGATGGTGTGGGACTGGGGCTTCAACTGGCACAAGATCGACATCGAGGGTGGCAGCATCGCCTTCAACATCAGCGGCCGCGGCGGCATTGATGGCCAGGGTATCGGCTCCGTGTCGATCATTGACTCGACCGTCAGCAACGTACCCATTGGCATCCTCACGAACGACCACCCGGACGCACCACCTAATATCGTCATCGATAACACGGCTTTCAGCAATGTCGGCGCCATCGTGATTGTGGAGGGCGGCGAAACGCTCCTCGACGGCGGTAGCACAACGGTCGACCTGTGGGCCCATGGGCGCCGCTATGTCGGCGGTGAGGGCGAGCGCGCGACCGGCCACGTCGAGAGCAGACCCAAAAAGCCAGAGGCCTTGCTTGATGGATCCGGAAAACTCTTCACCCGCCTGCGTCCACAGTACGAGAACCTGCCCGCCTCGTCCTTCCTCGTCGCCACCGAGAACGGCTGCAGCAACGATGGCATGGGGGACAACACGGCCGCCATCAATGCCTTTCTGAGCCGGGCGGCCTCTACTGGGCAGGTTGCCTATTTCCCTGCCGGCATCTACTCGGTGCAGGGCACGGTGACGTTCCCGGCAGGGTCCAAGATCCAGGGCAGCGGGTGGTCGCAGATTCAGGCAACTGGCAGCTATTTCGCCGATATGGAGAACCCCAAGGTCGTCGTCCGTGTCGGCGAGGAAGGCGATGTTGGCACGATGGAAATTGTCGATATGCTTTTCACGGCAAAAGGAGCAACGGCCGGTGCCATCATGATGGAGTGGAACATCCATGAGAGTTCACAAGGTGCCGCAGCACTCTGGGATTCACACATCCGCGTCGGGGGCGGTATCGGAACTGACTTGGACATCGCGACGTGCCCCAAGTTCAGCCAGAACGATGTGTGCATCTGTGTTTCGATGCTATTGCATGTTACCACGCAGGCAAGTGGCTACTTCGAGAACTTCTGGGCCTGGGTAGCCGACCACGATAACGATATGAGCCTGTACTGGGAGCTCGATTCGTCCAAGTCGCAGATTTCGCTCTTCGGCGCGCGCGGTGTCTTGGTCGAGTCGCAGGGCCCTGTTTGGATCTACGGCTCCGGCAGCGAGCACGTTATCTTCTATCAGTACGAAATGCTTGGCGCCAAAAATGTCTATCTGGGTCACATCCAGACCGAGTCGCCATACATGCAGCCCAACCCCGTCTCGCCAACGCCGATGGAGAAGGCGCTCGGCGTATTTCCAGGCGATCCGGATTGGAGCGACTGCACCAAGGAGACGTGCGAGATGGCCTGGGGTCTGCGCATTCTCGACTCGGAGGGCGTCATGGTGCACAGTGCCGGTCTATATTCCTGGTTCAACGACTACACGCAGGGTTGCCTGGAGTCCGAAGATTGCCAGCAGAGGGTCATGGAGGTGCGTGGTTCTAAGGATGTGTCGATTTTCAACATCTTCTCCAAGGCCGTCGAGGAGATCGGCACAAGCAATAGCAACAGCAGCGGCATCCACCTGGACGACGGCAACCAGCAGGGCTATACCAGCGAGATCAGCTTCTGGTTCCCCGAGGATGGCGAGCCAGGTGGCGAGGTCATCTACATTGGGCCTGACGTGTACGAAACGCACACGGCGCAGTGTGCAGCACCCCCTTGCGTCTTCGTCATGCCGCCCACCACGCTGCCCAGTCCGACTACCATCAGCGTTCCCCCGTACACAACCGAGCTCGAGGTCGGGGCGTCTCAGGGAGGTTCCTTCGTTATCACTACGGCGACGGTGACCATCACCATCGGCACCGTTGTAACGGACCTCATGCCGGTGTACAACCACAACATCACGCGCGGCGAGAGCCCAGGCGCCCCTTTCTGGGTCACGCCCAGCGTCACGTTCCCGCCGACTGGAGTGCCGCTGACCAAGCCCGACGGGCAGGTGACAACGCGCAACATCACAGTGCCACCTTGGCCACAGATTGTCAACTGGCCTGGCGGCGGCGGCGGCGGAAATCAGAGCGGGCCAACGTCGGGTGGACCGACGTCGGGCCAGCCAACAACGCGGCCACCCGGCAATGTAACGGGCCCACCGGCTACTATCACGTTCCCGGAGTCCACATTCACCTCTCCGCCGCTGTATTTCACCTGCCCACCGACGCCCACAAGGCAATGGGTAGCTGAGCATACTGCCGCTATCACATTAAGCAGCTGTGAGGGCGTCACGACGCTTGACTGGGACTGTGCCGTCACCGCGACGGTCGAGATCAACGAGCCGACCACGGTCGACTTCTCGCTGGGCTGCACGCGTTGGACCGGTACGTCGGAGCCCATCCCGACCATGACTGAGTTCCCACCAGGCTCCGAGCTCGAGTGGGTGGAGGAGGATGAGGACGACGACGACGACACGTCGACCTGCGAGCTGTGGTTCTTCTTTATCTGCATCAGCTGGGGTCGAATTAAAATTGGCGGCTGGCGCTGGAATTTCCCTGGCCCCGTCGTCATCATCGGCCCGCCGCCCATCAAGTGGCCGCCGGGGGTTACCATCAAAGGTACACTCCCCGGACCTTGGCCACCGATTACCATCGGTCGAAACGGCAAGCCTACGCTCCCGCCCCGCCAACCCACCAACTGCGAGACGCAGGAAGCCGAACTCTGCAGCACGTCGACCTTTATCTCCACCACAGTCACCCAAGGCACCGTCAGCACCATTACGGAATCTGCAACTACCACATGTGAAACTATTCGGGGTTGTATACTTCCCAATGGTGACTACGATACTACTAGCAAAGCAGGTGGCCAATGCGGAATCAACGGTGCATTGCGAACAGTACCACCCGGTTCGGCGACATGGCTTAGCATCGTTACCACTTCAGTTACGGTTCCTACAGAGGTGACGGGTTCTTCTGCGTTCTTTCCGTCCGAGACCACTTCTCCTTCGTCCAATATTACCTCAGTATCTACCTCCTCTGCGACGGAGGCGGTGACCTTTGCGGATGCTGTGATGGCGACCAATAACACCCGAGGGGCAACCGTCAACAGGCTGAACCGAAGAGCACGACAGCCACCTCCTGCGGGTCGCGACCATGCCCTCATCTGGCCCAAGAACCCCGGCAGCGCCGCGATGATCGGCGCCATTCGTGACTGGTTGAGGAATACAGAGACGGGTATGGACAACCGCCCGAATTATGGCGATTTCAAGGAAGTCAAGGCCAACGGAGCCGGTGACGCGGGGGGTGACTGGGTTGCATTCTTCTTTGTGAAGGATATGCGAGAATGCGATATCGACACCATTGAAGATGACTTGGATATACACATTGCCGATGTGTACGGGCTATACCAAAGCAACCGGGATGCCTACGGTGGTTCCGACGGCGGTTCCGACGGTGGTTCCGACGGCGGTTCAGGCTCAGGTTTTGCCAAGAACAACAAGCAGCGCCGAGAAATCTTTGACATTTACGGCAAAAGCCACTGGGAGCTTTCGCAGATGTCAGTCCCCCCTGGCGAGAAATGGGAATCTTCCTGGCCAGATGATATGGGTTACTATGGAGATGAGTCCTTCGGAGCCGGCCAAACAATATTCTCACTTGAGGACGACATCTGGAGCCAGAATCCCGAATTCGCAGGAGACAATTTCGACCTCATTGGCGAACCACTTTCCAGGGGGGCGATCAACCGGCTGCCCGACTTTGATTGGGGCGGCGGTTCCTTGTTCGAAGGCCCAGCAGACCAGTATCACGGGACCCAAGTCGTGAGCAAGATCACGGGCTGGGAACTCGGAATGGCCAAGCGCGCTGACGTCTTCATCGTCACTGGGCACTCGGGCGATCCAGAAGACGACCTGAACACGATTTGGCCACGGCACCTCGAGAAATGGGTGCGCGTGTACAACAAGATCAAGGAAATGTACGACGCAGACGAGGCCCGCTACCGGGGCAAAATCGTGGTAACCAGCTCGTGGGGGTATGAGCAAGGCTTTCATAGCCTCGTGGTTCGCGGGGCTATGTATTCAAGCTGGCGTAAGTCTTTGTCCACTGAGTTCAATTCGTGACCTAACGCTTAAGACACAGATGCCATTTTGAAGAAACTGGAGGCCTTGGACGTTTTTATTGTCGCAGCCGCCCACAACCGATACCAAGAGCCCGAAATGGGAAACAGGCTAGATACCCTGCCTGACCGTTTTGGGGATACATCTCCCGATAACAGCGTTTTTGTCGAGGGCCTTGTTGTCGTTGGAAGCGTGGACGCCGTGGGACGCATTGCACCACACACTCCATACGCCGACTGGCTCATCATGGCTCCGGGCTGGGGCCTTATCACCGCCGCTACGGACAGTACACTTGAGATCGGGGCTTATGGAAACTCGTTTGGTAAGGCCACCTTTGCTTCCGTTGTTTCGACTCGCCTTCTTTTCTTTTTACTTTTCCTCCTTTTCCTCCCCTTTTCCCTTGGTTTCTCTCTATTCCTTATTACTAACTACGGTTATCATTATAGCGTCACCGTTAATTGCAGGTCTGGTGGCCTACTGGCGCGGTCTACCGAATCTCGCGAACAACTGGGCAGAGGAGCTTAAGAGCCCGACCAACGTGAAGAAACTCCTCCGTTACATGCAACGTACGATCGGGCAACTAGCCGACCAGCTTGACGAGAGCAAAGTGGAAATTTTCGGGACCGCACCACGAGAGTACGTGCCGCATATCTGGTCTGGAACGTACCAAGATTCCAATGGTGATCTGCAAGACTGCCTCGTCAAACCGGATGGGCATCCCAGCTGCCCCAGGGGCCGCCTCAGCGACCTTGAGCCATTCGGCGCCGGATGCCAGCAGCCAAACGCTGCAGACCCGGCCAGTGGCAACATGGTTGCTCAAGCCGGCGGCGTGTGCGTCGTGCGAGGAGGCGGCGGTGGCGCAGGCGGCGGCGGTCCCGGGGCCATTGGCGACCCTATCACGTTTACCCCTGGTCCCGCATCACCAACGTGCGTTCCCGGCTCTCCCGGCTGTGGGACTCTCTGTACAGGATATTACTGTGTCCCTTCACCGACGGGCGTCCCGCCAGATCACTGGGATCCGGAGGACCCAGCGCACAGACCGACGACGCGGCCACCGTCGACGATTCCTACGACTGGACCAACGACGCGGCCACCCACGTTGCCGCCATTACCAAGCGCGTCTTCGTGTGCCACGTATACGCCCACAACGGTTTGCAATGGTAGCGGCGGGCGCCCAGTGTGCATCACCAGCAGCGCCTGCGCGAGGCCGACGATGCCGACTTTGTCTCAGTCAAGCGACGCACCGTACAGCGGGCCGGGCTGTGCCGGCTACACATCGACCACCATTTGCAACGGCAGCGGCGGCCGGACCGTCTGCATAACCGACAAGATTTGCATGGCGACGCCGCCGCCTTGCCCGGCCTACCCGACCATCGGAACACCAGTCTGCCCCACGGATTATCCCCTTTGTCTCCGACCCACCACCGTCATGCGGTGCGCGCGGCCACACCTAACCAGCGCTCCCACAACCCCTGCTATTGAGGCGCGAGTGACCCCAGCGCCCGCAATTTCGCCGGCTGAACCGACTGGCCATAGCGGCCACCATGGCCGTCAGCAGCAGCCGCCGCAAGAGGCAGCAATGCCGCCTATGGCCGATCACGAACCCGGCATAGTGCTGGCCGCAGTGAAGGAGAATAGGGCTGCCATGGCCAACGTCACGGGCGTCATGGCACGCGCCGAGCTACTCGGCGCACGCCAGGCCGTGCCCATCGGCTGCGGCGGGTCCGAGAATGGAGGATGCGACGTTTTCAATATATGCGCGCAAGGTTACTGCGCCCGCGTGGAACAGTTTTCGTGCGTGCAGGCCTTCGTGCACATCCACATGCACCCGATCGACACTGAGGTGGTGCTGGACGTGTTTGAGGACGGCGAGGCCGTGTGTTCCTGGTCCATCAAGTGCCTCACGATCGAGGGATCAGGCTGCCTCGAGAACCTGGCCAAGGGCTCGATTAACTGCGACGGCGGCGGCAAGATCAAGGCCTGGACCAACGGCCTCTCCCTCGTCCAGTACGAATCGCCCAAGTACAATCGCTATACGCACAGCCTATACCTCGGGCAAGACGGTGGCGACCAGTGGGCGCCCTGTAGCGTCACTATCCGCTTCTGGGCTCTTTGCGTTGACAGCGACTGGTCGGCATCGGCCGGTCTCTGTCGCTCATCGGCTGCGTTGGTAGACGAGCCTCCGCGACGGTTGCAAATTGGGCCATCGGATTCCTAACTAGGTGCTACGGAACGAATCGCTAAGGTATATCGGTACGTTCCAAACGCACGAGTTAAGGAATTATTTCATTACCAAACTGCTAGACATACGGATGGAGAATAGGGGCAAGCCTTCTTAATAAAGTCGTACGATAGAAAGGGCTGAGGCTAGGGACGCTATAATAGTTCCTGCCTTTCGTGTTTGGGTGGGATAGTCTTGGTACGCCTCTATCTTATAGTTTGTCGCATTGAGGCTGTTCACAAGTCACGTCACCGGAGCATTTCTGCCTCTTTTCGCCTGTCAGGTCACGTGGCGGATCACGGTCGTCCAGGGGGATCCTCACAGGCTACTCTATATATCTACAGCCTTAGATATCTTCCCCTTTCAGCTGTTTCTAGAGAATATAAGGCGAACCATTCGTTCCTTACTGATGCGTGGCTATAGTGGGTAGGTGCGCGGTCCTTAAGGAGGGGTCCTAGTACGTACCCCCACCTTAGAAGCGCACTATAAATAAATTCCACTAAGGTGGACCACCTATCTGCGCGCCAGCCCCTCTACGCGCCACCAGTTTCAGCCACGCCTCACGATACCCCCTACATAGAAAACCACAAATATCTCGATAACGCGAATAGATATAGCTTAGCCGATTAGTTTTAAGAGATCCTGATCTCCTCCTCTACCTTACTGACTACCTCTTCGTCGGAACTATTTAAGTTAATCTATTTAGGAGCGTTAATATCTATGTCGCCTTTATCTGTAACTATACTAAGCTCCCTCTTCACTTTTTTAACGTCCGGTATCGCTATAAAGCGCTCTTACGCGGTCGGCTTCACTTTATAACGTTTCTAAGGCTTCTAACGTTCTAGCGTAGTAGCTAGTTGGTCGCGCTCGTGCGTGAGGCTAGCGATCTAAGCGGAACTATCGTTAAAGGCCTTATCGACCTTCCTAGCGAAGAACCGGAAGGTTAGCCTCTCGTATACTAGCTCTAGCCTATATAGTCCGCTAACGATATCAGTTAATTAACGGGAGCTCTTTAGTATAGCGAATACTATAGCAAATAGCAGTTTAAGCGAATCTAGTTATAAAGGCTCCGTGTAACGAACGCTATACCTAAGTACTACGTGACGTAGGGTTTATACAATCAGGAACAGAGAGCGTCTGCGAGGCAAGACTAGCTTGCTTCTAACTGAACACTGGATGACTAGGTAACTGGTAACTGAGGGTGTAAACGGGGATTAGAACTGAATCTTCATAATAGAGTCGTTAGGAGATTACTCCCACCTATGGTTAAGATAGATGCTTAGATTAATCACTAAGGTAATGACTATCTGACTATATAGGAAATCCTTCTGACTTATATACTAAGTCATTCCCTCACTGATTCTCTGGATCTCGCAGATCTCGCGAGATCCCATCGAGCCCGGCTCTCTGGCTCTCGCCTAGATCCCGAGATCCGTCATATGACCTCCAGTCCTTCCCCTTCCCAAATAGGAAGGTCTCTTTATCTAGGGAATATTTCCTTGTTCTTAAGGTAATGTTTCCTAATTGTTTCCTTTGCGTTGATTGTTGCCTTCGTGGCTGGAGAGGTCTGTCGGTGGCTAGTGCGATGCTCAGCTACCTTTCTTGGCCTGGATTTCTTAGGGTCGTAACACTACCCCTCTCCTCCTTAGGGTCTTTGTCCCTAAAGCCACGGTCGTATAAAGAGGTCGGTCCACCCACGCGTAGCGTGTGTTATCGTAAGTCTATTCTTCCTTCCTTCATGTTTTTGTGATGCATGCTTATTATGTCAGGTCGTATTAAGAAACGAAAATCGCGCAGTTCCCGTTCTGCGAAGTCTCAGACCTGTGACTTCCTTACTTAGGCCATCATTCGGAATTCTGCAGAGATGCCTGACGGTTGTTTGTACTACATCCGTCGCGGGTTAAAGTGCGAGTCTTCTCCTGCGGATTCTTCTCGTTATTTGTCGTGCGTTACTAATTATCAGTCGGGGTGTGATATGGGGTTTTCGGCGAAGGCCTTACTGGACGCGGCAGCCTATCATCACAAACTGGAGGCAGAGATTGAGGAGATCGAGGAAAAACGCCGCGAGATGGACGAGAAGGTCTAACGGCTTCGGAAGCAGAAGAAGATGTGGTATGAGAAGATGACCCGCGCGATTCAGCGTGGCTTCGCGAGTGTGGAGGAGATAGAGCGGGCTAAGCGCGAGGAGGCTGCCGAGGAAGAGCGTCGCCGTGCGACCGAGGCTGTTCCGTCTTCTTCCGATCTTTCGATTACTTCCGACGGTCTTGGTTTCGAATGGAACGACGCGTGGCTTAACGCGGGGTCTGATCCTGCCGCGTAGGCGTCGTTCGGAGTTCCCCTTAGGACTCCTTTAAGGCCTGTTACGTATTCTTTAAATAGCTCTTAGGTTCCTATATGTTTTCTTCTAATAAGTATCCTTTCCATTTGATAAGATACTTCCAGGTTTTTCCGATTTTCTTTTTATCGAGGATTGCTTCGACCTTATATTCGTGCTGATCTGTTTTAACTTCTAGGTTAGTTTCGATCGGGGCGTTCTTAGGTGCTGGTTCGAGTAAGGAAATATAGAATATAAGGTGTATCCTTATATTACTAGGTAGCGATAGTCGATAGTTAGTTACTGAAATAACTTCTTCCACTTTAAATGGTCCGATTTTCTTAAAGTCGAGTTTATCGCTTAGTCTCTTTGTTTTGATGTTTTTCTAGAGGAGGTATACTTTATCTCCCCTCTCGAAGGTTAGACCCTTTAACCTTAACTGGTCGTAGTATGTCTTTATCCTACGCTATAGGAATACTAGATCTTCTTATAGTCCTTGCTATAGTTCCTTAAGTTTACTGACCGCGATAGTCGCTATCGGTGCGAGTTCTCCCGGTAGAGGTGCTCGTGTGATCTCTAGATCGAATCCGTAGTTAGCCTTAAATAGTGATATTCGGAGTGCTTCGTTATTAGAGCTATTATAAGCGAACTAGGCTATTAGTAGTAGCTTAACCTAATTATCTTACTTATAGTTAATATAGCAGCGTAGATACTATTCGAGGGTCTAGTTTATTCGTTCTATCTATCTATCCGTCTATAGATAATAGGCCGTGGATAGCTTATACTTAACACCTAGCTATACTATAAGTGATTTCTAGAATTTAGCTATAAATAGTTTATCTCGGTTAGAGATGATTTGTTCCGGTAGCCCGTGCTAGCTAGCGATAATTCGGAGGAATATATACGCGAGTTCCTCTATGTTGCTTGCTTCCTTATACGGCAGGAAGTAGGTGTATTTCGTGAGCTTATCGGTGATGACGAGGATGCTGTCGTAGATCGCTTTCGTCATGGGCTCTTCGGATGGTGGTAGCTTCACGATGAAGTTAAGGGCGATAGTTTTCTATGCTCTATCTAGTGATAGTATCGGCTATAGTTCTCCGTAAGGCTTATGTCGTGAGGCCTTAGCTTTATTATAGATGTCGTATTCCTTAATAACTTTAGCTACCGTGTCCTTTAACTTACGGCAGTTATAGTGTCGCTATATTCGGCTCGTGGTTTTAAACGTTCCTTAGTGTCTATAAACGGGGTGTTCGTGGAGGCTCTTGATTAACTCGGCCTAAAGTTGTTTAAGGATCTCGATCTTACCGTTATACCGTAGTAGTTCGTTTCCTGTGAGCTCCTTGATTTTCTGTGTCCAGTCTTCGTGCTAGACCTTATATGTTATATCTAGCTGCTTATTCGGCACTAGGTTTCCTTTCGTGTCCTCTATAAGGATCGTATGCGTTTCTATCGTTAGTTCTTACTAATGATCTAGTCGGCGGCTAAAGGCGTCGGCCCTACCGTTCTCATTACCCTTACGGTAGATAATAACGAAATAGAATTCGGATAGGAATTCCATCTAACGGATCTGTCGTTTGTTGAGTTCCTTCTTTATAGTGAATAATGCGAGATTCTTATAGTCTATATACACCTTAATCTAGTAGGCTGTACCGCTAAGATAGTGCTTCCACTCGTAGAACGCTTCGATGATAGCTATCAGCTCTTTATCATAGATCTAGTAGTTAAGCTGTGGTCCGTAGAGTTTCTTCGAGAAGAATACCACTAGGTGCATCTTCCCGTTTTCGTCAGCTTAGCTAAGTTGTCCTCCGAGGGCATAATCGGACGCGTCGGTCTCGACTTCGAAGGGTTTTATAGGATCGGCTATACGTAGTACTAGCTTATCTATGATCCTTTTCTTTAGCTCATTGAAGGCTGCTTTCTTTATATCCGTCCATTAGAAGGGGGCGTCCTTATAAGTCAGGTTCGTTAGAGCGGTTGCTATCTTTCTAAACTAGCGAATAAATATCCTGTAGTAGTTTACTAGTCCTAAGAAGGATCGTATATCGCTTACGTTCTAAGGTGTTAGCTAGTCTCTGACTGCTGAAACCTTAGAGTCTTCTATTCGGATCTCGCCTACGGATACCGTATATCCTAGGTAGTTAACTTTTTCCTTTTCGAACTCGCTCTTAGCCGGGTTTACTAGCAGCTTAGCTTCGCGAAGAGCTTATAGAATACGCTTAACGTGTTCGCGGTGCTATTCGAGGTTCTCGGAATAGATCAGGATGTCGTCGAGATATACCACCACGAAGTGGTCGATAAAGTCTCGTAAGACATGGTTTATTATGTTCTAGAAGCTTGCTAGTGCGTTAGTGAGGCCGAAGGGCATTACCAGGTACTTAAAGAGTCCGTACTTAGTTCGGAATGCCGTTTTCTATTCTTCGCCTTCCTTAATTCGTATAAGGTTATATCCGTTAGTTAGGTTAAAGGCGGTAAAGAACTTAGCCCTGCTTAGTTTATCTCGTAATTCGCTGATAAGAGGTAGTGGATAGTAATTCTTGATCGTGATTTCGTTAAGCTTCCGGTAGTCGATATATAATCTCTATTTCTGTCTTCCGTCCTTATCCCGTTTCTTTAGGACGAATAGAATAGGGTATCTTACTAGTGATATCGAAGGCCTGATGTTTCCTTTCTCGAGGTTTTCTTTAAGGTACTTCTTAAGTTCCTCCTTATATTCTAGTATGAGTCGATAAGTTAGTATAGACTAAGGCTCCTTGCCTTTTTTTAAGGGTATCTCGTGATCTTATTTGCTATACTCTAGTATTCCTATAGGCAGCTTTCCGCTAAATAGGTCGCCGAATTCTCTATACGTGTTTAGTACTTTGTACTTCTTTATCGGCTCGACTTCCTTAGCTTCTTATATTCTAAGGAACGCTCGAAAGGTCCTAGGCTTACTTAAGGGTCGGTGTCGTTAACGCTTCTTAGAGGCTAAGTCTCTTCCTAGTGTATCCTATTAAAGTTAGCCTATTCTCTAGTTGACTCTAGGATTGCTCTCTTATAACCAGGGTATCCCTAATATCAGGTCGTATCCTGATATATCTGCGATGTCGCACTCGAGTCGCTCCTTTCGATTTTAGATCGTCACTAAGAGGGGCGCAATCTCTCGTAATACGAGTCCATCGTCGTACTTAAAAGCTTCTCCATCAGCAGCGCTGAGTCGGTATAGGGCGTCTTTCTACTTCTATAGTATCTAGAGCTTATTAACGATTCTTAAAGAGAAGTAATTCCCTTAGGCTCCGCTATCGACTAACGCGAGCACTTCGTATCCCATGACTAAAACTGGTAGTACTAATAGGTTATGTCGATTATGAGGACTGTCGTCGTCCATCATTCGTAGGGACCTGTTATCTTATAGAGCCGGTCGTAGCCCTTTTACAGCCGGCGACGGTCGTTTCCCGTCTTCTCTTCGAGTTATCCTCGAGTGGCTTCGTGTCGAACCATCGTAATAGTGCGTTTTCCTCTTAGCTTCTTTAGATACCATCTAGAGCTATCTTTGTCGGACCTATAGGTGCTATAGTCGTCGTCGTAGCAGGCTGTCTAGCTGAGGCGTTCGTGGGGCACACTGGGGGTTTCTTTCTTTCTATCTAGTGCCGTCGTTCCTCGGTGGATGGCGTTAGTACGTCTTTCCGGGACTGGGTTCCACTGTCGCGGCTTCTTCGGTTCCTTATAGAAGCGCGCGGGGTGTCCTTTTTCTCCATAGTTATAGTAATTCCCGTCGAAGGGTTACTTAGGCTTGCTATAGTGTGTTATATCAAGGTCTATAGGTCCTTTATGATTACCGTAGGAGGTCTTATTCTTTTAACTGTTATCGTTCCGTCGAATAGGATAGTTAGATTGCCTTCCTCTTCCGGTGTTAGCAGTTATAAGCCTATAGATAAGCTGCTAGCCCTTACGCTCTATCTTTCTCTTATAAAGACGGTTATCGATACATACCACGAGCTCGATATACTCGGAGAGCTCGCTGGGACGATCCATTCTAGCAACCTCGTCCTTAACTTCTTCCTTAAAGCCTTAATAGAACTAGGCGATGTAGGCGTCGTCGTCCTAATCTAGCTTGGATATGATCTGTCGGAATACCGCGGCGTACGTGGCGGCTGATCCCTTCTGTTGATGCTTCATGAGCTGTCGTTCGGCCGTGCGGACTTCGTCAGGACTTCTAAAAGTGCCCTTGAGCTTAGCCTCGAACGTCTCGTAGCTCTAGAAGATCTCCTTCGTGTCGTTATCTTGACGTGCTTCCGGGTTAGTTAGGTAGTCTCTTATAGTAGGTTCGAACCACGAGAGGGCGTCACCCTTAAGGTAACCGGCGATATATATGACCTTATCGGATTCGTTAGGAAAACTCGTCGAGTAATACTTCAAGTAGGCCTTAGCCTACGTAAGGAACATCTAGACGTTCCCTTCTCTGCCGTCGTAAGGCGTGGGACCTAGGTACTTATGCTTCCTATAGTCGTTGCCCTTATTATTAACTTGCTGCTAGAGCTGGAGGTTCTCCTATCTGAGAGCGTCGATGCTCTACTGGAGTACGTTGATAAGGTTAGCCAGCTCCTGAGGAGAATTAACAGCGTCAGGTTACGTAGCTAGCTGAGGTGCAGCGGCAGCTCGCTGAGGCGTGGCGGGCGAAGGGGTTTAAGGTGCTATCGCGTCGAGAGTTAGTGTTCAGGGTTGACGGTGACTGTCCTAAGCACGAGTGATCAAAATGTAACGAACGCTATACCTAAGTACTACGTGACGTAGGGTTTATATAATCAGGAATAGAGAGCGTCTACGAGGCAAGCCTAGCTTACTTCTAACTGAACACTAGATGACTAGGTAACTGGTAACTGAGGGTGCAAACGGGGATTGGAACTGAATCTTCATAATAAAGTCGTTAGGAGATTACTCCCACCTATAGTTGAGATAGATGCTTAGATTGATCACTGAGGTAATGACTATCTAACTATATAGGAAATCCTTCTGACTTATATCCCAAGTCATTCCCTCACTAATCCCTTGGATCGCTTAGATAGCTAGCTAGCCAACATATCCATCGTGGATCGCTTAGATAGCTATCTAGCCAACATATCCATCACGTGACCTGTTCTTGGCGTGGCTGGTGCGGCTTCTTGTGGCTGGTGTCTTGTTTGGTTGTTTGCCGCATTGACTTGTTTGTTTGTACAGTGGCCCTTGGCTGCATACACGCTTGTCCGTTCTCGTAAGCAGTTTGTTAGCTCGTCTGGGTTGTAACACTAGGATTCGAATACGCGCGTTAACTTTATTGAGCTGGCGCTAGTCTGCGGCGATATCGCCTAGGCTGGTCGGCCTCACGCTGCTCTCTTCTTCCGCCGGTCGGGCGGGGGTGTTCCGAGTGGATATCGTTATCGTGGCTCCGTCCGATACGTAGGTGACTTTTAGAGAAGAATCAGAATTGTAAGGATCCCTAATAACTTATAGGGTATAGGCAGTCCGGAAGTCAGGTAGGTATCGGGCGGGAGCTGATCATTCCAATTAATACGTCTGCTATAAGACTGATTCTTACAGAAGAGAGGTTCAGTGGCAGGTTCACCACTGCACCGCTAATTTAACTAGAGCCTTACTGGTCCGTAGGGCCGCTAATAAGGTAGCCGGCCTAAGGTGCCCACTATTCGGGCGTAAAGAGGCCGCCTCCCTTATAATAATCGAAGAAAACATAATAAAATGTAATTCGCTAAAAATATATATTTAAGAAATATAACTATAAATTATTATTTATATCTTATTTATAGAGGTAAAGTGACTATAAGGGAAGCAAACCTCGAGAGAGGCCTTATAGTCGAGTGCCGTCTTAAATTATCACTTCAATGCGGAGCGGAAGTGATAGGAGTGAAACCGTGGTATTAATATTGCTTGCTTCTATCTAAGAGAAAGGATTCCGACGGGGGAAAACACTCCTATAAGTAGGTGGATAAAATCCAGGTAGGGAAGACTAAATAGGAAAGATTAACTTAGAACTATTGGTTTAGCGCACGCTAGGAACTAATAGTCTAAAGTTAAGATATAAAAGCGCGCATAAGAAACTAAACTGCACTATATGATCCGTAAGGTTCAATAATACCTTAGGACCGTATCGGAAAGGTATAGTAGGTGTGAGACACCATACTAAACCTAGAGATTTTATCAGAAGTAGTCCGAGGGGCCTTACTTTCTGATTATCTCAGTAACCAGGGCTCGTATCCAGAAACGGATGGATGCATAAGAAAGAGCATAAAAAGCTCTATCCGGTAGTATGTTTATCCGACGAAGTTGTCCGGAATCTCCATACTAAAGTCTGGATCTTAAGGGAAAGAGTGTTTCGCCTTCTACCGCGGTATAGCAGAAACGTTGTAAAACACGTTTCTTATAACCAGGAGAATAGGTATAAAGGCAAAAAGGCTTTATCGAGGCATAGGGTAAGTCTATACCTCTAACATATCTTAATATTAAGATCTTATATATATAATAAATATCTTAATAATAATAATATAAGTTATATTTATAGTTATATACTTATTAGATTATTTTAAGTATTAAGATATTATTAAAAGCTTTCTTAAAGAAAAGAGGTAACTTATAATTATATTATAATTAAAAAAATAAAAGGTCTTAATAAATTAAGTAATTCTATTTATATACGAAAACTATAAGCAAAGAGGAAAAAAAGAGGAGGAGACTTATAGTCCTTACCTCTTAGTAATAAATATAGGCGTTTCTTCTAGGTAGCGTTTAACTGCTTTATCCCCTAGCTGACTTATCTAGAGGTCCAGGTACCTCCGTAAGTTAGACTACCACTGGACGGGCCACCCCCTATATGGGCCACGTCACTAGAATATCAACACCACTTTATTCACTATGGTGTAATGGAGCCACCATGAGGCCTCTATAGCTAATATTGAACGCGTATCTCCTCCTCGACATGCTCTATCTCCTCGTCCTGGTCTGGTTCAATTTGAGGCGATTCCGACCGTCTATTCGGCTGGTGGCGCATAGAGCGCCGCGGGCGCTGAGACTCAGCCTCGTCCCGCAGCTGATCCTTGGCTTGTTGGATGTCTGCTATGTCAACGAAGGCTTGTTGAGCCCTAGGGAGAACTCTGCGCTGTTTTTGAGGTCTCTGCCTCTCTAATGCAGCCTTCAATTGCTCCTGGCTATGCTGCAGTCCCACGATATTGGCGTTGAGAGTGTCAAGGGCCTTCTGGACCTGACGGCTCATGCGGCGGACCCCGGCAGTCTGCGGTAGGCCATCCTCTGCCAACACAGATGTCTCCAATTCCCTTAGTTCTTGGCTGTTCGTTGGAGTCTGGAGATGGTTTCCTGAAGCCTGGAGGGCTCTATCTGGTGTTTTCGGCCGGTCTGGTGCGTCTGCGGTCACGGCATCGGCCTGAATGGCTAGCCTGCTATTGAGCGCCTTAGATCGGTCCCTTGGATAGATGCCAGTTGACTCCCAGCCCCGGAGGATCTTCTCCTTCGTGAGGGCTTCAATCCGAGCCCGTTTCCAAGCCGCCACGAACTCTGGTTTGCCGGCGATGGTCACCATCATCGAATAGCAGGTCGTACGAAGGATAGACCGGAACCTGCGCTTTAACACACTGAAAGGGCCCACGTCAAGGGGCTGAAGGATCTGTGAGCAGTGTGCCGGAAGGAAGTTAAGCCAGACTCTCGATTGGAGACACTCTAAGAGGAAGGGCTCGTTGATATGGCTATTGTGACCATCGATGATGAGGTGGCGCCATTGGGAGGCCTTCTAAGGCTTCGTCTGCGGCAGAAACACCTCACGGAGCCAGCGGATGGCTATCTCGTTGCTTGACCAGCCTGAGCCATTAGTGGCGAACTTCCAGTCCTTTAATTCGGGGTCATCCGGCATCTCCTCTGGAAACCATTGCTGTTGGACGTTCTTACCCCCGAAGATCACTAAAGGGTTTAGCGCTCGGCCGTCTCCCGAGACACACTCCACAATTGTGACCCAGTCTCTGTTGAGGGGGTCGTTAATGAGGACCTCTTTAAGCTCAGACGGTCCGATGACTAGGGGGGTATCTCCAATCCCGACTTGAGTCCCTATCTCGTCGGCATTGTATGTATATTCTGGGGGGATAGGCGACAGTAGGGGGTCATCTAGCCGGTCGAAGAACTCAACGATATTTGTTGAACACGCTGCGTTGGCGCGCCGCCAGTCATATCGGACGCTGCGCAGAGTCTTTAACTCTGGATGTCTCCGCAGGAATCTCCGGACCCAGTGTGTTCCGAGGGTCTGAGGGCCCCCTGAAGCTTGGGATAGCCTCATAGCGAACAGACGGAACCTTGAGTGTGGAGGAGCATAGCCGAGCTTGGTCTGCGTCTTAACCTAGCGCACCAAAAAGGACTCATTAGTTGGGGATAGGTTCTGACGCTTCTGAGAGGCCTCACGGCGCGAAGCACCGCCGTTGATATGGCGCTGTAGGGTGGTTCTAGATACCCCATGGCTGACGGCCGCGGCTCGCACAGATAGGCCACTTCGGTGGGCTCTAGCGGCTGCGCGCAGCTTTTTTTCGTGATCAGATAACATAGTATTAGATGCGTAATTGAAAGAGGAGTGGAATGGTATATTTTATTTATTTTTACGAGCGCTAGTAGTCGAGTTATTTATTAGTGACTGCGTTAGTGTTGTTGAGGTTGGTGATACTTTTTAGGTGGCCCACACAGGGGGTGGCCCGCCCAGTGGTAGTCTAACTTACCTTCCAGGCTGCCGTAACAGGTCGGACTCAATAGAAAAGGAACACGGCTTCCGCTTATCCTCCCCGAGGCAGGGGGGCCGGTGAGTAGGCTTAGCGACGCGACCTCGAACGCCACGGCTGGCCACGTAGTGGACCAGGTGTGTCGCCGGCGTGGATCCTTATAGGCTGGCCCAATCCGGTAGGGAGTAGCTCGTGGTGTGTATGCCTCCGGACGGTGGACCAAAGCCCTTACGAATCCCATCCTTCTTTGGATGCAAGTCGAGTCAGGACGCGCTTAACCCTGCTTCAAAAGGCGAATGTAGAACCCCGAAGAAGCTGGGTGTTTGGGATAGGACCGAAGCGCAGTACATTACACGCGTGGAGACACTACACTACGTCTGAAGCATCTCCCATTTACCCTGCTACTCTACATTTACTCCGAGAACATGACATACAGAGGCCATCGCGATTTTGCCTCCAGCGCCCGCTGAGGAAGCTGTGAGTTGGCCTACTCCTGTAAGCTTAACTTGGGCTTGGACAAACAGTTGATAAGCCTGCCACCCAGGAATTCGCCATGCTCATCGCTCCCTCGATGCTTTTTCTTTTGTTTCTATCAAACTGTATGTCATGACCAACGTGGCTGTGCGTCCAGCCCCCCCCCCCTCCATCAAACGCCTGCCGACTCAGGTGACTATGGTCGAGCAACCTTCCCAGATGCGACTGGTCAATATTCCGGCTGCTCCTTCGGCCGTTTCGTCCCCGGCCTCGTCTTGCTCCTCGAAGTGCGCTCGGGTCAGACGATTGCAGTTGAGCAGCCGGCCCATGTGCGTCTTGTCGATGTTCTGGTTGTTTTGCCGGACGTTGGTCAGGAAGACCAGCAGGAACTTGGTCGGGCTGCGCGTGAAGCGCGTGCGGTTGGCGAGCGCGCCGATCGGCTGGTCGGGCGGGATGAAACCGTCAGCCTCAATCCCGCCGTTATTCTTCACGGTATCATCCCAGGCAAGTCCCAGGGCATCGCACACTTGCGTGTACTCCTCAAACCCCCGCAGGTAGAGCTGGCCGGCGAAAATGTTAAGCATGACGATGAGACTGCGGGGCAAGCGCACGGTCTGGCGGACGGGGACCGTGTAGAGATTCAGGTGATCGAGTGACTTTTGATTCATGTTGATCCGTGGTGCGTAGAGGTGCAAAGTCACGTGTTGAGAAGCCTTGATTTCCCTGATGAGGGCCTGCGCCTCGTACGGGCTGATGATGACCATCTGAATCCTGTCCTCGCCCGTCTCCAAGTTGCCTGCGTTGGTGGTGAGGACATAGTTGACAGCACGCTGGAAGAAATCCGAGCGATCGCCCAGGGAGCTGTTCAGCGTCACCGTTCTTGTAAAGTCGGTTGTGACCAGTAGATTCTGGGGGAATTGGTTGACATCCAAATACTTGGATGCACTCGTGGTGGAAAGTATGGCAAAAGCCGACCGGAAAGCATCATTGGTCGTCTGGATCTCACCAGTCCGGACAAAAGCCTCAACATCGGGATGGAGGCGATGCCGCAATGGGTGAGCAGCAGCTGGTCTCTCGACCTGCCGCTCTTCTTCTGCTTCTGGGGCCAGCTCGCGCTCCTGCTCTTCCTGCAGGCCCGCAGCTCCAAAGTTCAGCGGTCCGAACTGGCGGCAATGGAGAGTAACCTTCCCCTCGAAGCTCTCGTCAGTGTCATCCCCCGTCTCAAGAGGGTCTTGTCGAGTGATGCCAGGACGATAGCGTTGCTCCAGGCTTTGGGATTCGTCTTCCAGGAACCCTTTCGCCCAATCGGTTTCATTGCGCGAAGGCCCATTCTCACGCTGCTTCCAGAGTTTGTTTTGCTGACCAAAACGCAGCCCCTGAGCGACCCAAAGAGGTACAGACCTCTCTGTATCCTCCATTGTCTCTGAAATCGCCCATGCCAGGATGTCGGGTACGGAAATTTCGGAGTGGTTTCCGCCGCCCGCTTCATTTCTGCTCTTGATCTTGTTTCCAATTTCTTCGGGTATACAAAAGAGGACGGATTGGCCATGTCCTAGCTTCCTCATTCGCATGCAGGCTAAGATAGTGTCAGTAAGTAGGTAAAGTGAAGGGTATAACTCCTATGGTTGACTGGATGGTAGGTGCGTACCTTGTAGAAGCCGGTCTTTTGTCAAGCTTGCGCCAAGTGTCACCGCGGCACGATAGTCCTGCGGCAGTCGCAAGTCTGTTCCGCGAGTGTGTGCTTCATCTAGGAATACAAGGCACTTCTCCGTCTGCTTAGCAAAGTGGGATGTTTGGAATGGCTCGGACTGACCAGCCTTGTCCAAAACTGAGAGCACATCTTCCTCGTCGAAGTAGATAACGGCCTGGGCGTCCCCGCGGCGTTCCTGTGTGATTCTCAACCACGACTCAGCAACTTGTCGGTTCGTTAGGTCGATGACCTGTGCGCCAACGTCGAGAATGACTCGAGGTTCTTTTTTGAACGTGCAAACCGTCTTCAGGAAGTTCTCGCCGTCTGACGTATCTTTCCCCGAGCCAGCCTGTTTGCGGAGCAAGAAAGTACCGTTCTCGGGCTGAAGGAGATATCGTAACACCAAAGCGTTCGTGTGTCTCTGCTCAGGGATATCCAGCTGTGTCACGGCAAGTGGTAGAATGTAGCGAGAGTCATTGGTTCCGCTGAAACCAGTCGTCGGGTGTCCTTTTGGCTTTCCTAAGTCCCAACCGGATGTCGAGAGCTTGTGAGGGAACTCCCTCATCTCTTTAGCAAAAACCAGCCTTGACAGGAAGTAGTCGATAGCGCCTTTAGAATATCGCAAATGGGGAAAGACTTCTAGCTTGAATTGGACTTTGTCGCGTAAATTGATGCCGATCAAATCGTGGAAAGCGGAGGGTAAGGTTGGCGCGGACGTTGTCCAGAGATGATACTCTGGACCTGCCTGGTTGTCTTGCTTTAAGAGATCGAATGCATCGAGGAGCTCCTGGCAATCAAGACCACTGTAGTAGTAGCTGAGGCAAGTCAAGAAGATGGCAACGTCAGGATGGCTGAACTCGGCTCTGGGAGCAGGGTCATCCTTGGCCCGGAAAGGCACGGCGAGCCTGGTCTTAGGGTCTCTGTTCGGGTCAACACCGTAGTTGACCCTCCAGCGCTTCTGACCGAGAGAAAATGTGATGATGCCTTGAGCCACGAGGCCGCGAAGCATCAGTAAGGTGTCAGTAACCCTATCTCGCCAGAACGGCCCCTTCTCCACAACGTCAATCTCCTCTTGGGACAGAGAAGAAGTTGCGATGTATCGTCTGACTGCTTCTTTCTGATCTTCTGGCTGGTGGGAGATTGGGAAGCCGTTCAGACCCTGGCGACAAATCTTAAAGGCCAGCAGGTCCAACAGCCGCTCCGACCCAAGAGTATCCAATATCCGTATCCTGGGAAAGCGCCAGTTCTCGCCCGGCCACTCAGAGATATCGAGGGATTGTGGTGACTCTGCGTAGATATCATAGGCAAGGTGTTTGATAATACCCATGACCTCCTGTATCACTTCCCAGCGAGTGGGGCCGTTCTCGATGGGCCGTTGTTGGCCCATTGTGTAGACCAGCTCGAATTTGACGCTGAAGACCTCGTCGCTCTCATCTATGATGTCGCGTGTTTCTCTGTCGAAGAATGCTTGGGTATCCAGGAGTTTAGTTGCGACCGCTTTGTCCGTGCTGATCTGTTGGTCAAGACCCATCAGCTGGAAAGACAGAAGGTGCTCAGGCTGCACAAGCATAACGCCGCCGGTCGTCTTGCATTCCTCAGCTATCCGTCGGATCGTGTTGACTTCAGTTTCACCCAGCCCAATATCGCGCGAAATTGGAAGCTGGTACACTCGCCGCCCGACCACCCCCGCAAGACGAGAGACGAGAAGCTGGTGCATCTGCTTGAACTGTGGCTTAGCCACGATAACTCGAACCATTTGGGAGCCGTCGCCGAGCGCAGAAGCGATGATGGGAACAATGACGGATGACTTTCCTTCGCCCATGTTGAGTTGCATCACCGTGTTCTTGTTGTCCGGGGGAATCATCATTTGTTCCGCGATGCGTTTCTGTTCGTGTCGGATAAGAATGCCGCACTCGCACTCAACTAAAAGCCATTCGGGATGATCTTGAGGGTTCCAGTCTTCGTGACCCACGTTTCGCAATTCCTTGACCAAGTCGGTCTCATTGCCAGTAGCTCGAAGCAAACGATCGGCCCGTTGAAGTTCTGTAACCGCCAGACCAAAGGCGGCGATCTTCTGCTTCCAGTGATGAGGTAGTGCTGACCATCGGTCCCTCCGCAGCTGACTCAGGAAGAACAAAGGAGATGTCCGAGGCCAAGACTTCGCACCCCGGATGATAGTGTGTATTTCTGATGCTGCTGAGCTTGCAGTGGGACCTGATGTAGATGGCGCGTTGCCACCGGTGTCTTCCACCAAGGACGTGTAGAGCCTGTCTACATACTCCTTGCATCGCCTCTGGTGATGGCCAAGGGTTGTGTGCGTGCAAGAAGATGGTCGATTCAATACAAAGGCGTGTTGTTCCTCGTCGGCACTGGAATTGCTGAATCTCAAATCTGCAAGGTACCGCCGCTGGTATTCCGAAGAAGCACTCAATTCCAAGTCGTTGACGATTTCTTGAAGTTCGAGGCCAAACTCATGGCCTCTTCCTCCAGCGGCCGATACAGTGATATCCAGCTTGATTCGGGGGACTTTATTGGAACCCTGGCTCCCGCGCTGAAACAGGTCGGTCACGTCAACGAATCCTCGTTGCCGACCCTGATTAGGCGCTTCAGGAAGTGGCTGCTTGGGACGCGGTGGTATGGCAGCGGGTGCGCGTACCTCCTGCTGGCCCATGGCCGATGCGATCTTTTCCAAGTACTGGTAGACGAGAAGGTTGTGATGCCAGATTTTCCATCTGGGTTTCACCCTGGAAATCACTTTGGAGACATTGATATAAATATCGATGTCTCCATTTGCCTGTGGCCGGTGTGGCTCCAAGCACGGCCACTGGGGCACCAAGTGTCCCAAGAACTTGCCAATAGCTGATCCGAGTCGACCTATGTAGATTTCTTCGCGTCTATTCGCAGCCTGGCGGTTGGTTTCATTCCATTGCTTCGGAATCCTTGATTCTGGGCACTGAGAGATTGACTTTGCCCCGTCGCGGATAACCCCATTGAGCCAAGACTGGTCGACGGCATGACCATCCTTCAAACTGTATAGTTCGACTTCAGGCAGCGCGATACCGCCAACGTTGGTGATGGTGGCGAGAGCATAGAGTACCGACACGATCTGCTGCACATTTTCCTTGGAATATGCCATGGTGGCTAGCCACGTAGCAACATGATATCGGCTGGTGCGTTCAGTTGAATGCCCTAAGGCATAATGTAGCCTGCACCAAAGTTCCGAGACAGAGATACCGGGAGATTCCAGCCATTCTTTGTCAAACCGAATCGCTTGTAGGATTGGCTCGTGAACTGAGGCCATGTTCCCTAGTGCCAGGCTGAGAGTGTCATGCAATTCCGTTAATAGCATGTGATCTGTCTGCTTGTCGAGAAATTGGCACCGGCCCATGGTCTTCGCAACGACCCTAACGGATCGCAACGCCTCTTCAGACCGTTCAGCCAGATCTCTTGAACGATAGTGAGAGTCGTGTTCAGTTGTGAAAGCATCTGCACCAAAGCCAGCGACGTATAGACCGGCCGACCGTATGGTTTCTCTCTCCACAAGATACATGTCGGATTGGCGAAATGTCATGCTTGGTACGTCTTGTTGGGGGTAGAGAAACCGTACACGTCGGACATCTTGCACTATCTCGTCGGCAAGGATGCGAAATCGCCCGGGCTGAGCAAGCATGCTCAACTTGCTGTCCCAGGTGACGGTTTGCATCACACGCAGGTCTTTGGGGTAAAAGGCTCGTCCTGGTGTGAGGGCTGCAATCTCTGACAGAAGACGTGCATGTTCTGGAGTAAGGGTGCTCCAAGAACGCACAGCTGCAGATTCGAGGATACTCAACGCCTGTTCGGTGCCCGTGTGCATTGTGAAAGGGTCGGGAATGCAATAGGCAGTCAAAGCATGCAGGTAGCTAAGGAAAAGTTTGCTTTGAAGCGTACCGTCGTCGGTCAGTCGCCCAAGTCGAGAGTCGATCAAGTAGCTTTGCACTCGTGATGCGGTACCGAAAGCCACGGAAACGTTGATGTGGCCATGCTGGGACATCGAAAACTCGATGTCCCCTTGCGGAACGAGCACCACTCGTTTCTCAGCCTCTTTGGGGTCCTTAAGGACAAGTCTGTTTCGTAGGCCAACGAGGGTTCCAATCGACTGGTCCGCATCAATCTGCATTCCAGGAAATTGCTGCGACTGTAGGGTTCGGGAGGTCTTCTCGAGGTCGAAATCCAATTTGAGTCGAGGAAGTCGCACCACCAACTGTTCAGTTGATTTGCAGTAGATCATGTGCAGATGCATCACGGTATCCAGTGGTGCCAGTAGATTGGCGATGAGGAGCGCTGTCGCAGTAGATGGACCGATCATGTGCTCATTGCCACGGGTCAGCACCCATGCGCCATCGTGTCTTTTCAGCTTCCATTCACTTTGGTCCCTGGCCCACGGCGATGAAAGCTGTCGTAACTCGATTTCACCCCTGGTATGGTTATACCAGTGGACAAAAGACTGAACCAGTGTTTCCGGGAGGTGTCCGCGCAGAGTGTGTGATGGGACAAGGTCGTACGTGGAGCCGTGGTGTTTGACCAGCAGTAGGAGATCGTCTTCGACAGCGCCGCCAACCGCACTCTGCATTCCGAAGTGAACTTCGTAGCCCTGAAATGTGTTTTTGCCTGAGAAAGACATCCCAGGAAGAAAGCTGGGCATGACATCAAGTGCAGTGCGTCCGAACAGGGGAGGGTAAAGTGGATGGCTTTTGTAGGATGCGGGCAGTCGCGACAAAGGCGATCCATTAACCAAGAGTTCGCCGGTCATTGTGTTGTATAATACTTGAAGAGACTTCGATCGTGTCTCAAGCCAGTATTCTGCTGCTGGAACGCAATGCCAAGCTTCATCTCGGCTGTACGCAGCCCAACAATTCCTAATGGCCAGGTCAAGCATACCACTGTTGGCCGACAGCGTCAACCTTCTGACAATTGCACTTGATCGATGCATGATGACGCTCCAGCGGTCAAGCAGGAAAGACTCGAGCTCGCTGTCCTGTACTGGCTTCCGCAGCTCCGCATTGTCGCGAATAAGGATAGCCATCTCAATCAAGATCGACCCGGCTCGAGTCCTGAGAGTATCCTCGAGATGGTCAATGTCCATGGAGAACGTGTCCATGCACACCAGGGCGACGGCGAACATCATATCTCGGAATTGCATTCTTTGACCGTCGTTGTCTGCTCTGAGGGATCTGTCGCACAACCTCACAGCCCACTGATACGCAATCTCCCGGCAGCGGGCCAAGATGCCAAGGAACGCGGGTTGGTGGTGTGAATTCATAGTCAAAGCTTTGGCTGCCATCACCGTAAAGCACCAAAGGCCAAGGTACATTTCTGGGTTCTTTTCGATGAAGCCAATACGGGTGCTCAGCGCATGGGACAGCTGCGTAACAAAGTGCTTGTCGGTCAAGAAGTCTTGGGACTGTCGCTGAACCTGTGAAGGCTGGGCCCTGTTGGGGCCTGCTCGGAGACAGATCTGAAGAACGAAGGTGGCTGTCTCTGGTTTGCTGAAATCGATCTGTGGGCTGGCCAAATGGGAAAGCAAAGCTAGCCATCGAATCTCATGACCGTGCGATAGGGACATCAGTGCTTTTCCTTCGCCGAGAGCGAAATGGTCTGGGCAGAGGCTCTGTCCAGCGATTGATTGATTCGGAGACTTTCCAGAGAGAGTTCTGCTATCACGAAGCAGAAATGACTTGATAGTTGCGGAACGAAGGGGCAGCTCAATTGTGCAAACATTGTGCACATAGTCGCTTTCTTGGAACGGCATCATCAAGGTACCATTCACATCATCGAACGGCTCCCAAATGAGACCGTTATTGAGGCAGACATCCGTCTCGTCCAGATCAACAATGCGTCTGTCTCCTCGATGAGTGCCGGGGTGAGGCTTCGTCTCGGAAAGCGGAAATATGCGCTGTGGCAAAGTTGCGTCCACTTTGTGCCAACGCTGCAAGCCGCCGTATTCCCTCAAAAAATATTTGGAATTTGAAATCTTCGCATCTGGGTCATGACGTCTGAGGATGTCACCGAAGAAGTGGACGGTGGCATTCCTCCATGCTTGAAAGGCTGATGGCGGATCCAGCTCGAAAACGGTTGACCATGCCTGTAATTGATTGGTGGGTAGTGGCCACTCGTGGACCGTGATACTGAGACCGTGCGCCTCATCTCTGTAACGGCAGCGACGACAAGAGCAGCTATGATGGATGACCCGGTCACCCCATCTGTCTGTGGTGTCGTAATACTCACAAGAGGCCTGGCCGTGAAACTGCATGAGGTCCTTGTACCTCTGCTTGAGGCGACGCAGCTCATCTAGCTTTGCCTCTTTGTCTTTCCGAGCCTGCTCTTGAATGTCGTCGAACAGCTTTTGATGTGTTGGCGACTGCTGGAAGTATCGGCATGAGAAGCAATCGTCCGTCCCAAATGACCACCAAGCATCATAGTTGACGGGTTGCTTCGCGGACTTGCTGCGCTGAAGACAGTATTGCTCTGCCCGTAATAGTCTGGCCATGTCGTCTCTTCGTGCAAGAAGCAATCCCTCGAAGTTATCCAATGGAAAACCCGGAGTGTAATCACGCAACAAAGGTATGACGGCCGTGGCGGACCTGTCCATAGCGATCCAGATCTCCAACAACACCAGCAGCATGCGAGAATTGCCTTCGGGGCAGTGTTGATAGTGTCCTTCAGCGAGTCCGTGGTACTCATGGAGCAGCTGGTTCAGGCTTTGACATGTGTCTGAGCCTTTGATGTTCTGCTGTGTCCAGGATGTGAGGTTCATTGCCACCCAGTCCTCGAATGCCGCAAGTTGGAATGCCCTGTAATCAGCACTGTAGCTGTGGAAAGACAGGGAAGGCAAGGTAGTTGGAGCGAAGCCCGGGATTTGCGATCGTGGTGAAACGGTTTGCTTGTTGTCCGTAGCCATGCGTCGAGGAATAGTGGATAAAAACTTGTCAAGGTTTGGAAGATTCAGACGAATGTCCCGGTCCAGGTTCAGACTGGAGAGGCAGGCAAGGTCGAGGCTCTGTTCGGCGTTTTTGCGAATTGAGCACCAGCGATCCTCTAGAAGCTTTGTTGTCTTTTCCAGAGCACAGCGTATCGGATCGAGCCAATTGCCGCCCTCACAGCCCTTCAGTTTCGCCAAGCGTCTTGTGATCTTGGATGACATGACGTGCAGGGCATCGCTGGCGAAATCTGTGGCACTGGCTGCATCCAGAACGTGGGCAAGGAAGTAGACGATGAACTTTTTGTATGTCTCTGGGCCCAGGGAATCCATGCGATGGAAGGTAAGCTGTAGGGCGACACGAGCAAGAAGCCAAGTCGGGCTTCGTCGCCACGGCAGATCCCTGGATTGCCAGCACACTTCTTCGCGGGTGTTCTTTCGTATGCGTTGCAATGAAGCATCAGCACCGAATCCGAGCAAGATGCTTTGTAGGAGTTGTGTGACGAGTTCCGGACTGGTTGTGTCACGTTCTTCGACGTGAAATTGGCCAGCTTTCTTGACCTTCGGCCTCATTCCTGCAACGATCTGGTGGCTCATTTTTGCTATTGTGCTCGATATGGATGCTCGAAAGTCTCCTTGGGCGAGAGTGCCGTGGGAAACCTGTGTTGCGGTCGCGGGGAATAGTCGGATGAGGCGACCTTTGGCTGCAAACACGGCGCGGTTGGTGGGACTGAGTTCAAACGTTTCGAACACTGCCCCGTCTCCCGTTTGTCGAATGAGAAGTCCGGCATTTTGCGCGGTGATCTGGATAGGTATGGCAGCGTGGTCGCCTGCGCACGAGAAGTTGGTCAGTTTCGCTGCTGCGTTACTCAATGGCTTTCGTATTACGTACATTCTGAAGAGATACGAAGGAGAGCTTCCCGTAGAGTGTCTTCATTAAGATGGCCGCTGGCATCGCGCATCTGCCTCAAGTTCCTCATCGCATCATGGGCCTCAAGAATTGTGGCCTTGGTCGATTCTGGAGCGCTGTCGGCAAAAGCGAGCAGGCAGCCCTGAACGACCCCGATCAGGGCGTCGTCAGATTCGGGGCGAGAGTCGTCACCATCAGGTAACTTGGGGGGCAAGAAGACATGATGGAACAGGTAGAGAAGCCGCTTGGGGGGCAAATCTTTTGCGCTGAGACTTGGCAGCTGCGACGACATTGCACCTGCTGCTGGTCGACTTTGGCGGTGGGTGTGTGATGAGCTGACGAGATGGAAGCAACGCGTTGGTGCTGGGAAGGAAGAGATAGATGGTTGTGATGGAGTGATGGATAACCTGATGGGATTAGAGTTGGGGTACGGAGCTAGTGCCTGGCGGGTAGGGCAGTTGGTTCCTGGATCCGGAAGGTGTCGCCTGGGGGCGAGTCCGTACTTATATTAATACTTATGTACTTACTTCCTTACTTAAATACCTAAGTACTTATGTATATAGGAGGTACCTAAGTACTTACCTTGTGCTTGAGAAATCCATACCTCTTTTTGGCTGCCTGTCGATGCTGGCCTGTGACTTTTCTCCGTTTGCCCGAGGTACCTGCCGGACCAAAGCAGGGATATCTCATTACGAAGGCACCAGCGAACCTAAGCTGGTGAACGTACCTAAGCTGGGCGTGGGGGTAGCTGGACTGTGATTCAAGGATCGCCCGATGTCTCGAAAAAGCGTGCATGGTAAGGCAGACTCTTGGCAATCTGCATGGCGAGGCATTCATTGGGCGTTCTCAAAAGCGCGCAGGGCAAGGCAGGCCCATGCCAGTCCACCTGACGAGGCATCCGTTGGGTGTGGTACCGCCCAGGATCTTGTCCGACCCAACACCACTTTCTTGGTGTGTACCCCGCTCCATGGAGGCGCGTATCGATTGCTTCTATTCGCCAAGGAATGCAATGCCCCAGTCAGCCTCCGGCATGACCACGGCGGCATGGTATGTTTTCGGGGATGGGGGCTCTCCCCGACGATTCAATTCTACGCCCTACCCCTTCCTGTCATGTTTGAGCCGCTAAGCTTCCTGCCTTTGTGCACGCAGAGCCGACCACAGAATGAAGGCCATTGGCGCAACGGCAGCCATCCTTCAGCTTATCGGGGTGTGCTCGAAATGCGGCATCATCGCAACCGAAATCATTCGCGCCTACCATGATGCCCCCAGAGAGCTGCTCGACCTGGTCGCCAAATTGGACATCATCCGGTTCCGCATCCA
Source organism: Nigrospora oryzae (assembly GCA_016758845.1). NCBI lineage: Eukaryota > Fungi > Ascomycota > Sordariomycetes > Amphisphaeriales > Apiosporaceae > Nigrospora > Nigrospora oryzae. Next base: position 2,372,395 of record JADKYO010000007.1, on the reverse strand, counting down.
GCAGTTGACGACCTTTCAGGGTGAGGGATCAAGCGTTGACATGGATGCCTTCTTCCGGAGCTTATCAGCGACTTCTTCATTACCTCCCTCGAGTCGCAGTACCAGGCACTCCTGGAAATCAGGCACGATGCCCTCTCCACCCCAAAGTCGATCGATTCAACCAAGCTCCGATGGGCCGTCGTCAACCGGCGAAAGGCACAGCGTGTCCTCCAAGAAATCAGAGGAACCAACACGGAACTGGACAGCGAAATCGCGTTAGCGACTTTGTGCGTGATTCGAGGCCATACATCCTGTCTGATTTTCTGACCTGAGAACACACAGCCGCTTCGTCAGCTTCCATCAAATATCCGTCAACGCGATACGAGCCTCGCAATCTGCTCTTCTCCCCGCGTTCCATGCCGTCGCCGACCCCATACGCAAGGAATTATCGGAGATACGGGCCTCACAGTCAGCGCTTCTTCCGGCGATGGACAAGGCTACTGATCCCATCCGTAATGGTCTATCGGAGATACTGGCATCGCAGGCGACTTTGATTTCCACTTTCCGCGCTGGGGATGAACCCGTGCAGTATGGCCTATCCCAAATACAGTCCTCAATCAACAGTCTCCGAGAGGAATTGGCAGCATCGACACAGCAGAGCCCGAGAGTGAGTTGTCATATGAGAGAGTGGAAAATATGGCTAACTCGCTTCTAGGGGCGTACTAAGCCATTGCAAGAACGAAATCAGCCGACGATTGAGCGAGAAAAGGCTCCAAAATACACATTCGGGGCATATCCTCAAAGCCTTCACGATTCGGAAGGCTTCGAAACAAGCCCAACATCCACGATGGTGATCGGCAAGTTCACGGCTGGGTCATCAACTGTTGACCATCATACGGCCGACGGAGTTATCACAGGTGCCCTCGTCTACCAAGAGAGCGGTCGTCAAAAGTCCCTACGATTTCGGTTGAAAGTGCGCCTTCGACTACTTCGTCAGCACATCGTTGACTTTGAGTTGGCTGTTCGCCTGACATCCCGATACTGGCACCTATTACCGTCTCTCGAATGTCGGACAACCGTCGTCAATGTGAGGTCACCTAAAGCAGAAATATTCAGTGCCTATTATAAGTGGGATCTCGAAAGGGTTAAGACGCTTTTAGAGTGTCATAAAGCAAGCATCAACGATGTGGATGATATGCAAAACGCAGGGCTGCTTGAAGTAAGTGTTGTACCCAGTCTTCCGGTATTTTTCAGAGTGGTAATCCAGCCAAAGCATGCAAAAAAGAGTCAAAGAAGAGGGATTCTTATGCGTGGCGATGCCAGGCCAGGCAGCAACTAGAGGGGTCACACCCCACCACCATAGCTAGTTTCCTATGAGAGCGGCCACTTCGTGGCAACCTCACCTAATACATGACCTTCTATTTGACCTACACTACTTTTCGTATCAAATAGTAGTATTGATGCGTGGCGATGCCAGGCCAGGCAGCAACTGAAGGGGTCACACCCACCACTATAGCTAGTTTCCTATAAGAGGGGCGGGGTCCGTTCAGCCAGCGTCTGCGCTCCACTAGGGTAACAGCCTAAATAAGCGCATGGAAATCCATGTGTTCTGGCTCGGGGGCCGAAGTCTAAAGACAACGGACAGGTTTGGCCACCATTCTCATATAGGAAAGTACATACCTATCCGAGCATCTGGCGGGTAACCGCTCGTCCCATGATACCACGACCCTTGCACCACATGGATCTATAACCGGTGGGCGGTTTCCTAAATGTATAGGAACCCCGAAACCGCTCGTGGGAATCGTACCATCATCTGAGTAACTAGGGCGAGACCATGCAGAGATTATTATATGGCGGACCCTTCTATAGACATCTTCATCCTTATGCTTGCCTGATACCCTTCATACTGAGTTTCTGGCACCGCGGATCAGACTGGACAGCTGAGGGAGGGCCCGCAGCGATCTATACTGCATTTTTTTTAGAAGAAATTTAGCACGAGCCTATACTTGCTTAGTGTTTTTAGGGAGGCTATGTCTCTAGTTATGTTATTTTTGCTAGCATATATAAACACTTATAAGAAAACAGTCCAGTGCAGTGTGATAGTCGGAGAAAAGTAACGGAATATCTGATTAAAAGCTTATTTATACCATATACGGGCTCTTCGCCTATCTATACCGTTAAGCTATGTGTCCCGCCCGTCGAAAAACTCTGCCCACTATCCATACTGCCCTGGATCTATTGTTGCGTGTAAATCTATGCCCTATTTAAGTCCTATATACTGTAAGAGGTTGATTCCAGCCGGTTAAGGGACACCTCAAAGCTATTTATGACGATCTTATGCTCTTTCGCGTTATTATCGGTAGTATAAAAATCATCGTACGATGCTTTCAGCTTGTCTTCGATGTCTGGGATGGCTTCTTTGTTGGCATCGATGGTCTCCTGGCGTAGGAACTCGTAGCTGTCCACGATTCCTTTATCCTTGACGAACTATGTGACGCCGGTCTCTCTCGACTTTTTTATGTCAATTCCGGGAATGTCGTGCTTCAGGCGCTCGATCAGGTAGTAGGAGTGGTCGATATAGCGCATGCGGCCGACTTGCTTGAGGGAATAGCTCACGCTTTCGAATTAAGTCTTTCTGCTCTCGTACTCGTCCGCGTTTATAGGCCCTAGTCTTGATGACTATATCGGCAACGTCTTGTATCATCTTGTTGAAGGTGGTACCGTCCTTGATAACGCGCCACGGCGGATACCTATTCTGGTCTATGTTAATGATACCTAGTCTCTTCGCTGTGCCGTCCACATCCGGTGTCCAGGTATCTTAGGCGTTCTTCCCACCTAGGACAGGGTCCTTCTTAGACCAGTTAGCATTATCGATATGGGACAGGAACTCCCTTAGGCTGCTATAGCCTCGTGTCGTTTCGATCATCTTCTTTTCAATAGGATCCCACTTTTTGTTAATCACAGTACACGGAATGTACTTAGGATCAACTTCTTTGCAGCCACCTTCATTCTCGTTAATGACACTGGCGCACCTGAAGCTAATAGTGCGCTGGTCTTCTAGGTTAAGTTGGTTAATGCCGTAAGCATAAAACAGGAAAAGCTTTTCATATGCAGACCGTATGCCTTTGCTAGTAACACCAGCAACAATATAGGTAAAGAAAAAGACGGGCAAAAGCCTCATAATAGAGGGAGTACGGAGCGAAAGCGAGTAAATAAAGTTAGGAGTAATAAGTGACTCGGGGCTAAGCGTCGGTGGTGAGAAAAGCCTAGTCAAGTGTGACTATTAAAGTGTTAGAAGATGGTATATATAAGTTGTCACTGAGTCCTGAAAGCTTAGCTACGAATTCTCTAAAGGTGTAGGGGAGGGTAGGTGTCGTGGCTCACACGATACTCAGGGGTGTGTGGCAAAAGCAGACTAGATCAAGCCCAGAATGAGATAGCTGGGGACCGCCGCCGCATGCTGAACCATCTCACGCCGCCCTATAGGATCTAATTGAGACGTCACGCGATAACATAAGGATTAATCGGAGCTATACACGTGGTGTGGGTATTCGAGTATACGAAATATACCAGGAAACTAACTAGGAACCGGCGAAAGCCCCGTAATTTATTTTGGTCGCGGCTTAGCTTATAGTATGATGCCGATTCTGTGGCTGGCAGGAAAAAGGAATGGGTCTGTTACGACCCCTGCTTTAAATATGAGCAATTGCAACCGGGCATATGATGGTAACCCAGCCTGAATCCGCCGGGAGCACCCGGCTCCTCATCCGAGTCCGATACAATGTCATCCGGTTCAAAGAAATTCGGATACTTCGCACGCTGTCTTCTGCGCAAATCGCGTGATACTTTTAGGTAATTGCGCCGATTGATTTCGGGGATGCCTGAGTTGCCTTAGCCGCCAGGCCCGAGAATGCGGACGTCGAAAGGAACAGGATCGTCTCGAATGTAAAATATCTCCATCATATAATCCCAGTTTTCATGCCACTTATTGTCGCTGAAAAAACTTTCTAGGGAGAGAATAACGACTTGCTTTAGAGCTGGCATGCGATAGAGGCCGCTTACATATTAGTAAGTGAAGGTGTCGGATTCCAGACCCTCGACTTCCAAGTTTTGGATCAAAGGCTGTTCGCGTGGGTGATCTTCTAAGGTGTATTAGGAGAGATAGACGGAATCAATTTCGAAGTCCACATATTAGCATCGGGCAGAGTCGGGTCCGGCGAATGCCTGAATGTAGTGGTGCGGCAGGTGATAGGCCCGCGATTCCCGGCAAACCGCTAAAAGAACGGGCGGGTAGGCGGGCGCCTGCTTCTCTCTCGTATAGCCCCGGGGAACGACGCGCCGCGGCTCCCTGGCTATGGTCCAGACTTTTTGACGGAGCTCAAGGGGCAGACAAGGGAAAGGGCGAAAAGTGGACATAGTATGGATCGAGGCGATGGGGACAGATCAGGGTTTTCCGAAATGCAGTTCACAGGACATCTGCGGAGGAGGCCGAATATAGAAGAAGGGAAGCGTGAAAATGGCTGGGACATCTGCGGAGGAGGCGAATATGGAAGAGCGGAAGGGTGAAAATGGCCGTCTATTAGTGTGACTAGTCGCTTTAAGAAAATCTTTGGGACGGCAAATTGCATTCCTCATTCGGGATATGCAATCCGTCCTCACCCCTATCTCCCGCTCCTACCTTACCGCATTCTCCACTTTCTTACGTAATGCCCACATTATATTAGTACTTCGTCGCATCTATCCGATATGTAGCATGCGGGGACTTGCAACTACTCGCAGGTCACGGCAAGGTTAGCTATAGGGCTCTTATCGGTACATGACATATAAAATAAAAATCTATAGGGTAGGTGCCCGTGGGTGTCACGGTAGAGCCACTATACGTGGAGGTGACCCGTGCGCTCTGCTACCTAAGTACCTAACGCGCCGTTCGCGCCGGACCTATACGATAGTCCTTCTTTTCCTCACCTTGATCCTATAACGCAGGTCGCCTATACAGGGTTTGCAACCCATAGTCCCCGTATCGTGACAGTGGGTATTTTGGGTTCATATGAAGCCTATGGGTTACAGGGGTAGGCATGGGTTGCTGGGCTGGGTTATGATTATCGAAGTCTAATACATACGTAAGTATATATTCGCATAAGCGACCATGCTCGTAACCCCGATGCTCACCCCGTGATATGAAAACATATTCGCCCTTCCCTGAAGCAGGCCTGTTGTCGAACCATCTAGACTTAAGCAGTCTTACTTAAGTAAACTATTTAGCAGCTACATTCCTCCCTAGACACCTTGCCATCAGGTGCTCGCTTACTCCTTACTAATTCTTCGTCTATTCCCACTCTTCTACGAGCGCCCTTCCTAGGTGCTGCCGCTCTTTCCATTATATTGCTACCGTCTTTTTGTATCTGCCTACTTGCTACCCCCCTTTTGGTAAGCGGTAGTAGTGTCTTCTACCCGAACCCCCCGTCATTATCCGACAACACTAGTGGGTTTTCGTCTAGCGCTATGGTATGCAATATGGACTGCTAATCGCGGGAGAAGGCCCTGCTGATATCACTTCATTTGTCGATGAATTTCTAGAGACTTAGAAAAAGGGAAATCCTGACCTCGGGTCGACTGAGATCAGTCACTTGGTCGCTTCGGCTAACGCGGTCAAAGCGGCCTTACTTACTCCCGTCGGGCAACCCCAATCTAACCTGAGTTCTGAATCCCCTGTGGTGCGGCGCCTTGCAGAGCACATACTATCCCACAGGCGCCAATTTGCTAACTCCACTCTAAGTGCCAACGGCACGCTAGAAGATGCGAGAGCCATCGTCCGCCTAGCTCAGGAGGAAGCTAATCGTCGTAACCGCAAGCGCTTCCGAAATCCACGGTTGAACACCTACTATAACCAGCATGCCAGCCCCCTCCGGGCTCGCAGTGAAGACATCGAAACTTTCAAGGTCAACGAGATCGTGGCCATGGCTGCCGCTATAGTGGCAGAGGCGGACTACGCTGCGGCCAGCCCCATCACCTACAAGTCTCTTCCCCCGGAGATGGAAGCTTTACGGAACCAGCTGCACGGCTCCGAGCCGGAGAACGGCAGCCGCATAAGGAAGCGGTCTAATTCCTTCTGGATAGAAAATATCCAGCACGTCTGTATAATACCTTACGGTGGCTCAGATAATAATAGCTAAGCTTGGACCCCCTTCAACACGCCGCCCCATCAAACGCGCCACCGTTTCACCACCAAGATCAAGATGGCATGTGATGTGCAACAGGGAATAGATAAACAACCAGATATCGTGAGGTCTTGGTGTTGAGGTAAATAGAATCGTCGTTTTTTTCTCTTTCTGCCTATCTATTTCATGGACGCGCTGCAGCTGGCTGTAGCGCTTAAAGAAGTCGTCGACGGAGCAAGCATCCGTTCTACTGCAAAGAAGTATCACGTCTCTAGATATTACCTCACGAGGCGCTTTAACGACTTGCCTCTGAAGGCGCATGCTCAGGAGCATCGTCAGATCCTATCTATTGAGTTGGAGCGTCGTCTGGCAGATTAGGCCCTCACGCAGTCCCGTCTAGGGTGGTTAACACCGCATAACCGCTTTCGCGTATACGCTCAATCGTTGGTGGCAGCAACTGGCAGTGACCACCACCTTAGCAGACGCTGGTATCACCGGTTCTTTAAGCGCTGGCCGCAGTTGAAGACCATGAGGTCTAGGCTAATGGACTTTCAGCGCGTTAACGGCGCCTCACGAGAAAATCTGGAGGAGTTCTTCTCTAGGTTAGTCCAGCCAGACGTGGCGAAGGTCCTCCCTGAGAACACTTAGAATATGGACGAGGTCGGCTGCCAAATAGGGCTTGGAGATAGTCCCCTAGTCATCGGTCCGTCTGCCCTCAACGAGGTCTTCACCATGGATCCAGGCCTTGGCGAGTAGGCGACGTCAATTGAGGCTATCTCCGCGACCGGCAGAGCGCTGCCTCCCCTGATCATCTTTAAGGGGAAGTCGGTCCAGCAGCAGTGGTTTGACTGCCAACCAGACGAGGAGGACTTCAACCAGTGGTGTTTTGAGGCCTCAGATACCGGCTGGACCAGCAATTCAATTGGCATGCGCTGGTTGAGGCAGATATTCCTTCCCTTGACTGCTCCAGAGGCTCCAGAGGATTAGCGTCACCTTATTCTGGATAGCCACGCCTCATACTGCAGTGAGGACTTCATGTTGAGCTGTTTCTAAGCCAGGGTCTGGTTGAACTTCCTTCCGGCACACACATCGCAGGTCCTCCAGCCTCTAGACCTCGGTCCCTTCTCTATATTGAAGCGCGCCTATCGGACATGCCTACGTGAGGCCTACGTATCCAGTCTCACGATGACTCCGAAGAAACCAGAGTTCCTGGAGGCCTGGAATAAGGCTCGGAAGGTCGCCTTAACTCCAAGCCATATTGCCACTGGCTGGAGAGCAACTGGCATCTATCTAAGGGACCCTAATAAGGCCTTCAATAGCAGACTGGCGCGCTAGCGACTTGTTGACCGACCAGAGAGTGCAGTATAGGCGGTTTCACCACTAAGGGAGACTCCTCTGCTAGCAGAGATGTCTGCTCTAGCGGTCCAGACCCTAAAGAGCGCTCGGCACGTCTAGGAGATCTACCGGAGCTTGCGTGGTATCGACGATGTGTATGGGACTGCAACGCTACGCCAGGTGTTCAGGAAGACCGGCAAGGCCCTTAACTAAGCAACGGCTGAGATCGTGAGCTTGAAGCGTGAGAGAGACCAACTGGTGGCTGCTCTAGAGCATCAGAAGCCTCAGAAGCGTCGCAAAATCCGTCCGACCGCTCAGGAGCGTTTTGTGACGATGTTAGACGTCAAAGAAGTCAAGGAGTCGATGAGGACCGGTCCTCATGCAGGGGGTGCAGCCACTGCCTTATCTCAACCACCTCCGACCGTCGCATCCTCAGAAAACGCGTCCTCGGACGTAGAGGAGTGTATCACGATCTCTTAAGGCTAGTCCGTTTATCTGTATCTATTATGGTTGTTGAGATATCTAATTATTTGTATTTAATTAGCATGTGACGATGTCGTTTTTTTGGTGGCGCGTTTGATGGGGCGGCGCGTTGAAGGGGGTCCAAGCTTATAAGGTGTTCCGCAACGTTAAATACTATAATGCTAAAGTAAGTAGTCACTGTCTTTTTCAGTTCTTGTCGTAAGGGTGCTTAATACCTCCTTAATAAGGAGACGGCAAAACAGACGAAACAGAGGCCATCAATAAGGCTATAAAAGATTAAGGCCGATATGGTAAGAATTATGGTACGTCCACCGTTAAGCCAGTAATTGTCTACTTCCCTAGTGGTGTCTACCTTATTAGCTCCCCTCTTAAGAACTACTATAACACGTAGATGATTGGTAACGTAGGTTCGATATATGTCCCTTTCATATAAAATCAAAACGCTAATTCTATAGCTAGGCTAACGATCGCCCTATCATTAAGGCCGCTAAATCTTTTACCGGACTAGGAGTTATCTCCGTAGACGAGTATACTGGTGGAAACGGTGGTGAGGAGCAGTAGTTTATTAACCAGGTACTTTTTGCCGCTCTTCTTTGTTGTCTCATCTTTACTAATAAAGGTAAAGAATAATTTCCTCAGACAGCTTCGGAATGTTGTAGTCGATATCAGAGACGCCGATATAACAGATATCGCGGCCGTCTATTAGCAGCTAGCATAAGCTACTAGTATTCAGAATGTCGGCTTCTTCCAGTCGACTGACTCGAATAAGAACTATATCGGCATTTGTAAGACCTTCCGATACGCCTACCTCCCCTCTTTGGTCTAGCTAGACATGCTTGCGCTCGCATTGCTAACGGAGAGACTGCAGTTGCAGAAAATGGAAGTGGCGGTTGGATGTCCGATTTGACCTTTTACGGTGGTGCTATTGGCATCCGCTGTAAGTTTATTCCTATAAAGGAGTTTCTGATCTGCACTAACTCGAAATTTTAGGTGACAATCAGTAGTTTACCACTCGGAACTTGGCTTTCCTGAACTGCCGTATAGGTGTCAGTGGCCCCCTTATTGCACCCTTTGCCCCTCCTGATATAAGAATGAAATTAGATCGACATGCTCTAGGACTAGGGCTGGACTTAGAAGTCGCTTATTATGAGTACTACCGAGTACGGTATCAAAATGTCCGGTGGAGACGTTAGTGGTTCTTTAGTAGTTCTCGACTCCTACTTCTATAATATGCCTACGGGTATCTACGTCATAACTCCTAACGGCGGCTCCGACTCGGCTAAGACGACCATAACTATTGATAACCTCCAGATCAGTAATTTTGGTACCGCAGTGAGGCATACGACAGCCGGTGTGACCTTAGCGGGGGGGTCTACCACGATCAAGTCCTAGATCTTTAGTAAGATATACGACTAGAGAAACCCTAACGGAAAATACGAGGCAGGCGCTACGTCCGCCGCGCATCCTGATATCGAAGAGCTTATAGGGGCTAAGGGATACTACGAGCGGGACAAGCCTTAGTATGAGCTCCTCGACGTAAACCATTTTTTGAGCGCTTGTATTGCTATAAAGGGTAGGCTCTAGAGACCTACCGATTTACGAATCCTAACTGATAATTTAACTAATATGACTAGGCGATGGCTCTAGTGATAATACCTTTGGGCTATCTCTTACGATATCGCTTGCCGAACGACTGAGACGGCTACTATATATCCCATTTGGCAGCTTTATTATTACGTAAATAATTACAGTATATCCTTATGTAAGGCCCTATTCATAGTCTTCGGTCAAAGTACTAACCTGTTCAAAGATTCCTTTAGGTTCTGTAATTGTCGGCGAATGCTGGGCCTAGCTGGTGGCTAAAGGAGCTGTGGGTTTACTTCGCATAGATTTCTAGTCTAGACACATCTACTAACCCTAACGGTGTAGTTCTTCTCAGATATGTATAGCCCCTAGGTTATGGTAAGAGTGGGAGTACAGGGCGACGTTAGTTCGGTTGAAATCCAAGACCTTATGCTCACGGTCGAGGGTCCCACTGCCGGGGTCATTCTCATGGAATGGAACATGGCCTAAGACAAGCAAGGCTTAGCTGCAATGTGGGATAGGTCTCTTTCTGTTGCTGGCGAGGTTGAGACGAGACAGCGAAGCTGATAACGAACTAAATAGATACCCACTTCCGTATCGGAGGTGCAAAGGGCTCGCACTTGACGTCGACGGACTGCCCGAAACTGACTGGCAGCGTCAACCTAAACTGCATTGCCGGGTCTATGCTTCTGCACTTGACCGACACTTCGTCCGCCTACCTCGAGAACATGTGGGCATGGGTTGCCGACCACGATTTTGATAGCGGCCCTGCATCCTTGGCGGGTGGTGCAGGCGGCTTGTTGTCGTCGGCAAAAGCGGTATCGAATGTCATCTGGACCTCTTCTTCCTCCGCGTGGCCGTAGGGCACAAACGATGGCGAGGGTTAGAAAGGTGCTCAGTGATATGACGAGAACAGAACCAGCTCGATGTCTACGTTGCCCGTGGTAAGTATGGGGGTCCACAACAAGTTAGCTCATATTCTAAAACGGCTCTTCTGACTTCCGGCAGGGATTTTGATCGAAAGCATCCAAGGTTCTATGTGGATGTACGACACGACAAGCGAACACACGGTTCTCTATCAATACATGGTGTACGGCGCCAAGACTGTCTTCATGGGCATGATTCAGACCGAGTCTCCCTACTACCTGCCTAACCCGCAGCCACCAGCTCCTTTTACCAGCGCTCTTGGGCTCTATAACGGAGATCCCGACTTCAAGGACTGTTCAGCTTCGTAATAGTTATTATATAATACGAAGATCTTAACTCACGATAAGCTAAGTTATAAATGGCCTCGTAACTCGTCGCCTTACGAATTCATACCCGGTGGATTGTATTTTTAAGCTCGCTTATTAGCTACGAGAAGGTTAGCATTTTGCCTCAGACGTTTTTTTACTGGTTATTCACTTAGTTTAATGACTACCGCGCGCGCTACCACGGTATTGATGCGTGGCCATAGGGGGTAGCTGGATATTAAGGTGTGAGGTCTATGATAGGAGAGGTCTTCGTACCCCACCTGTGACTGCACTATAGCTAGATTCCCACGTCAGTGGCTACTTCGTGGCAGCCTGACCTAATACACCGCCTTCTGTTTACCTTATCTGTTTTTCATGTCAGGTATGCACCGCGTAACCCTTAGAGGGGACGCGTTGAAGACCGGGACTGACGGGATCCCATAAGCAAACCGCCGATGCACATGAAACACGCCGCCACACCGAATCAAAAGCGCCTTATAGCTCATGGAACTTGTAATGAATGCCTTTAGTATGCAAGTTCGGGATGGCGACAGCGATAGACAGATGTCAGGATTATCTCTTGACTGTCTCTACATCACGCCAGGGTGAAACCACCTACTCTTGGCAGGATCTCTCGAGCCCGGTATATAAGTGGCTTAACGTAACTACGTTCGCATGTTGCCCGTCAATGGCAAGGCAGGTTCGTATGTAGGTGACATGCTGTGCTGCTCTAAATTCAGAAAGACCTGCGTATACATCAAGTCTAAAAGTGTCCTACGGGGAAATATGGTTATGGTTTTCCCTTAAAGGAACCCGAAGAAAGGAGGGAAGGCCTCTGATCACGGCCTAGCCCATCTTTCGTCTGCCTTTAATAGAGCCGAGTCATTCGCCCTAATTACAGCTATGCTACTAGGATAAAGGAAAATTCAGGCATCTATATAACAGCTCTAGTGTTCCTGAATTACGCTATATTTGAAGAAATAAAGGACTAGCTAGGTAAGTATATCAAGCGATAGCTAAGGGGACGGTGTATAAGAGCTTATACTATTTAACTTTGACTATTTAACTTATAGCTGAGAATGTTATTTTATATAACAGTTTTATAGTTACCACCATAATATAACCAGTGTAGATGAATCAATGAATTCTAATATGTTAGTAGGATAAACTGATCTAGTCTTCACGAGAGCATAGCCGACACTGCCGCTACGGCTATAAGTGGGTCTAGTCCGGACCTCGGTCCGGTGATCTCGGACTTAGGCGGGGTGACAGTTTATAGCCAATCAAATGAAGTCAGGCGTTTTTAGGCTGTCCCAATACTATGCATGGGCAAGGGCCCGGAAGAGAGCACACTGTAGGACCCATGTCAGCCGGAACAGTCACGGTTGCAATCTGCCCATTACGATGGCTTGTCCTTAGAGTGTACAGTGTAGCAGCCTAAGCCCGATAATTCTGCAAATTTATGCTTCTAACATAAGCCACCGCTTATTCAATTAGGTTTTACTTATTACGCCGGCATTTCCAGTCAGGGGCTGCATCACATCGTGTATAGGCATATAATCTTAAAGAGACAGGGTCAAATGGAATACCAAATATTTGTAATGGGTTCCTGACACCTTGCACCCACCCTCCTCCTATCTTCGTTAGGGATACGCGCGAGATCATCTACTGACGACCGTTTCCTCTCTGCCTTGAGACGGACAACACCACATTCGGCATTGCCAGGCCAGCAGCCAGATATGGAACAACAAACGACGCAAAATCCGGATTTCGGGTCGTCGGACTCTGAAAAGGCAGTTATAGCGAAGCAGCACGCGACTGTGGAGTCAAAACCCACGCCGCCACCGTCTTCCCAAGACGAGAACACAGAGGGTGAAGACAACGAGAAGAACCGCGATTACCCTACCGGGACCCGACTGGCGCTCATCGGCGTCGCCTTATGCGTCTCGGTCTTTCTGATTGCCCTCGAGTAAGGCAGTATTCCCTATTTATCCGGCATTCGTTGCAGAATACTAATATCTATGGCCAAATAACAGCAACTCCATCATCGCCACTGCGGTCCCACGGATATCGGTCGAGTTCAATAGCCTGTCCGATGTGGGCTGGTACGGAAGCGCGTACCTACTCACGACAGCCTGCCTGCAGCTGTTTTTTGGAAAGCTCTACTCATACCTGCCCATCAAGATCGTTTTCATCTGCGCTATCAGCATATTTGAGCTCGGGAGTCTGCTCTGTGCTCTGGCACAAAACTCAGTCACCTTCATCGTGGGCCGCGCCATCGCTGGTATCGGCTCCGCTGGTGTTTACTCGGGCGCCCTAGTGATACTTGCCCATAGCGTCCCCGTGACCAAGCGCCCACTCTATGGAGGCTTCATCGGTGCCATGAACGGCATCTCTTCCGTCGCTGGCCCCTTGCTAGGTGGTGTCTTTACGGATAAGGCAGTAGGTTGCCCTGGCGCCCCCTGATACACATCGCAGCGAGTATGAAAACTAATTGCGGCATGCAGACCTGGCGATGGTGTTTCTGGATCAATCTCCCCCTTGGCGGCCTTGCCCTTGCCATAATCATCTTCCTATTCACAAGCCCCAAACTGGACGAACCTCCGGCGGCTCAGACCTTACTTGATAAGGTCAAGTGTATCGACCCTATTGGTTCCCTCTTGTCCATGTGCGCCGTCATCTGCCTCCTCCTCGCCCTTCGCTGGGGCGGCAATGACTACAAATGGAGCAGCAGCCACATCATCGCCCTACTGGTGCTATTCGGAGTCCTCCTCGTCGGTTTCCTCTATATGCAGTGGCGCCAAGGTGATAAGGCCACTGTTCCGCCACGCCTTATGGGGAACCGTGCTGTCTACGCCAGCTGCATCTACGCGTTTGGTGTTGGAAGTTCCTCGTTTGTCCTCGCCTACTACCTGCCTGTCTGGTTCCAGGCCGTGCAGGAGGTGTCAGCATTCGAGTCGGGCATCCGGACGCTCCCCTTACTCCTGACTGTGGCCCTGGCCGCCATTCTCGGGGGTGCCGCCGTCACCGCTCTCGGCTACTACGCCCCCATTATGCTCCTCGGTACTGCAATCATGTCAGTTGGCGCGGGCCTCCTTACCACGCTCACCCCCGACGCCGTTCAAGGGCATTGGATCGGCTACCAGGCCATGTACGGCATTGGCGTTGGTCTTGGAATTCAGCAGCCCATGATAGCCGTGCAGACTGCGCTCAACATTAAGGACATACCTACCGCATCCTGCATGATAATCTTCTTCCAGACCATGGGTGGCGCTATATTCATATCCGTTGGTAAGATTTCTTCAATTGAAGCCTATTGGAGTGACACCACTGGTGAAATAGCGGCATCTAATGCATATCGAGAGGAAAAAACGCTAACCTGTTTGTATTTTGCCAGCTCAATCTGTTTTCACGAACCAACTGTCGCTAGCACTTCAAGAGACCGTGGCGGGCGTTGATGTTGGCGCCGTACTGGCGGCTGGCGCAACCGACCTGCGCCAGGTCGTTTCGCCGGCGCTGCTAGACGGCGTGATCATGGCATACAATTCGGCACTCACCAGAGCCTTCTTTGTCACCGTGGCCCTCTCCCTCTGCTCAATTCTCGGGCCTATTTTCAGTCCGTGGACTAGTATTAAGAAGAAGGCCGACGACGCCAAGTCGGCGGACGCATCGACCGCTTAGTTCACTAATGTGATAGATCAACGAGCTCTTGGTTCTTCAGGCTGTACAACCCATATCGCCCAATTAACATAAATACAGCCGGTAAAGGAATTGAAAATCGAGCTTGTTGGTGGGGAGAAATGCCAGTTGGCCTTGCACATAATGTAGACCCACGAGTTTGTACGACGACGGAGGCCTCTCTCACGCTTTCTTTGAGCGAAACCACAGACTGCACTCTTTTTTTTTAAACCAGTGCACCAATCGAAGCGGAACACAAATCATCGGCACACTTAGAATTGCATACACCAATATCGTCTCTTGCTTAATTGATCCTCTTTTCCACGTCACAATGTAGTCCGATTCGGGATTACTACCTTACTTGAGTAGATTATAAGAATGAATTTTCAAGTAGAGTGGCATACAGGGACGATTGATCGGAATAGCACACGCGGGAATCGCAACCGTTGGTGGGATTCGGTGGAGTTGCAGCACGGCGACTGGACTTTCCTGTCCCTTAAAAACCGTCAGCGAATTTACGTTGTGCCTGACTTTCACCTCTTCCCGTTCTCCTGATTTTATGCACCTCATTTCAATATATATGTTGTCCTGAAATCGAATGATGACAAGGCAATAGACCTTGGAATTCGATGGGAACTCCACGATGTCTCAATAGCTACATTAACCCCTATAAATCGATTTATATCCCTACTCTAGTGCTCTTTATTAT
Organism: Nigrospora oryzae; assembly: GCA_016758845.1. Lineage (NCBI taxonomy): Eukaryota > Fungi > Ascomycota > Sordariomycetes > Amphisphaeriales > Apiosporaceae > Nigrospora > Nigrospora oryzae. Next base: position 2,357,237 of record JADKYO010000007.1, on the reverse strand, counting down.
CAGTGTGCTTGAATATGTAGGCGTTGCAGATTCTTTTGAGGCCAAAATCTAGTAGAATCGGCGAAAGCCTGATTGCATAGCATTGTGTCTATTGCAAATATAAGGCTATTCGCCAGGAGTGGCATTTCTGGAGGTCGCGTGGGGTGCTCTAATAAGTGAATGGACCATCTGGCGAACTATTCTGGCATTGGCTAGCTACACCTGGTAGACTCTCATCTTTATCATCCTCTTCATTTTCATCCCTTTGAATAAAGGAATTGATCCTCGGGCCTGCCGTGCCCTCTTTACCACAACCGTATCCACACTGATGGCATACCGTGCTGTCCTTGTAGTTTAGACCCCCCATTGGTCCATCCAAATGTTCATCCAGTCAATGTAATTTGGCTTCAATCGGGCCATGGTCGGGCTCTTTTCCCACGCCCGCTCGACGGACAAGCTGGGCCACTCCGCTCCCTGGCTGATGGACTCCAAAAAGTCGAGTAGCTTCAGTGCAGGATTCTTCAACACGCCCTTTGCACCAATTTTGCCAGATTGTCGCAAAGCATCCATCCACTCTCCCCATGACACCATCCTAACTGAGTTGCCTAGACGCTTTGCTACAACCGGGGCCAATGCCGTCCACTCGATTGCCGTGGGGCTGGAGACATGGTACACGGGGGTTGAGACATGCATATTGCATATAGAACCCAGAGTTTCTTCCGATTGCGAAAGCCCAACCAAGTCTACCGTCACAGCGGCGGCAACGTCGACAGGTATCCAGTTTACCAGCCGCGCAGGGCCTATCTCTGTCGGTAGAAGGCCAAGATACTTCGAAGAGGCCAGAATCTTGGTTTTCAGAATCAGTGAATTTGAAACCGGGCTAAGACTTGAATTGGAATAGTCTTACCGTTGGAAACCATTCGTGCTTAGGCCACATTCCCTGCTTGTATTCAACGCCTATGGGACCAGCGATCTGTCCAAGGCGACATATGGACGCACGAAGGCCGAAATTGCTTGTCGCCTGCTCAATTAACATTTCGGATATGTGCTTTGAGGTCACGTAGCCGTCAACCCCAGGGATTGGGCCGCGGCGGAGGACTTCGAGGGCCGCGCCTTGCGTCGGCGGACCATGGGCAACGGCCACGCTGGAGATGTAACAAAGAGATGCCTTGTATTGGCTCGCCAAGGCAAAATCAATCAAGTGGCGGACGCCAGCAATACTAGGCTCGAACGAGGATATGTCCCAGTTGAAATTGACAGGCCACTGGTTATCTGAGAACGTCATCAGTTGGCAGCCCCAAGAGTTTTGTCGTAAGTGAAGAAGGTTAAGGCGATGCATACGAATGATATCAGTTGTCTCGGCCAATAAGACATCGTGAACGTTTTTCTCTAAGCCAAGTAATGGTTTAGACAAGTCACAGTGAAGAAACTGAACTTTGTGCGCTTCCCAGGTCACGGAAAGCCCCCGTTGTCGACTCGCTTCTATCTGCTTCTCTCTGGCGTCAGCAGACCGGTTGAGACAGTAAATCTTTTTGACAGTTGGACACTGCAAAATGATGCTGTGCAGAATGTATGATCCCAGAGATCCGGTGCTTCCTGTCAAAATGACGGTGCGATCTCCAATGGACTCAGCATTTGTTGTAGCATCGGAAGCCGTCACGGGGAGTCCGGCACTGTATTTCGCAAGAAGCTCTTGCGCCTGTTGAGTTTTCAAGTACTTGTCGTTGCTTAAACTTTTCAAAGGGTCTTGCAAGAGGTTATAAAATGCCGTTGCGAGTTTCCGGATGCTCGGGTTGTTGTACACAAATCGAGTCGTCATGGACGGCCCGGTGCCTTGGTCGCCAGTTTCAGAGTGCGCTAGAATAAAGCGAAGAGAATTTGCGATCGTGGCTGCTGATAGGGAGTCAACACCAGCCATGAGGAAATTAGCATCCTTTGATAGCTCTTCAATTCCAGGAATATGGGCTGAGACAAACAGTCCGCGAATGCCCTGGGCAATCGTCTCAACGGAGGTCAAATCAAAATTGACAGTCGCACTGCCGCCCTCTTCGATTTGTCGATAGGAGTCTCGGATCTCTTCTTCGTACAGAATTAACGTCTCACGCCGCTTGACTGTGTTCTTGTCCGTTCGTGCAAACGGCTTGTCTGGTTTTGCGAACCATATGTATTCTCGGAAGAGGGTCGCCTCTTTAGGACCAACAGCATTTGCGTCGTGGACCTTTTTGAGGATACTGTCAATAAGGGCCTCGCACTCGGTGTCGAATGGAGGTAGGGGCGCTGCCAACTCAACGAGAAGAGCTGGTACTGCGTGGCCAGTCCCAACCTGATGATACAGTTGGTTAGTTCCGTTGCGGCTATGACGCTTTCACAGTTTGACTGCGTCTTTGTCCGAATTCTTGCGCATTTAACGAACTCACAATAAGGCAGGCACTTATTGCCGGGTGGGTATTGATGATTGCTTCCATTGCCAGCGGTCGAATCTTCTCACCAGTCGACATGACAAGCATGTCATCAATTCGCCCACGGTAAAGCCACAAGTCCGACTTCTTTGGGTGTCTTTCGTAGAGGTCCTTCAAGTTGACCTCTCGCTCATTGGGAAAGGTGTGGAATATGCCCTGGTGAAACGCCACGTTCTCATCTTTGCGAACGGCCCAATGCTCGTAAACCTCACCATCAAGAGGTTTGAACTTGAAGCCTGCTCGTGGGTGAAATGCGAAATAGATCCAGTCCTCAGGCTCAACGAGGAGGCTGCCCTGGAATAAATTCTCAGTAGTTCCCGTTATGTTGCATATCCGTACAACAGCTGCTGCCTTGTTCGCACTGCCGTGCGTGACCGGGCCTTTCCCACTTTTTTAGCTAAGAACAGTCACTCTCTCAAAGATATCTGGATACCTACCTCCCGATGCAATTATAAACTTGGCCTTGGCGAATTTGGCAAGAACCTTTGGCGTCTCGCCAATCTCATCAACAAGTGCGGGAATCATGCTCCATAGGCGAGTGTCTGTGTGGTCAAGCAGAGCCTCAATGTGATCAATAGTTGGGATCTGCCCAACTGGACCAATTGTGTTAGTGGTGTTGTAGAATATTCTGACAGGTATGTTCATCAACAAGCCCGCGCCCTGATGGTGGTTAGTATACGGACTATGATGGTCTCGTGCGGGGCCTACTTACATGATGTAACGGAAAGGCGCAATAGAACGTGTCACCCGGCTCAAGAATAGTTGTCCAAGGGGGTCTGCCCGAGCTCTCGCTCGCAGGTAACAGGCGGGTAGCATCTAGTGTGCTAAGGAGCGAGTTTTTCCATATGATGGGCTTTGGAAGCCCGGTGGAACCCGATGTATGAAGCACGAGAAACGGGTCGGACGCTGCGTCCTCGAAGGACTTGGTGTAAGGATAGGGGGCAACTGACTCTTCGGAGAGCAATGCATCAAGCTCAGCTATCTCAATTACCTTCATATCATGCGCGGTAAGAAGGCCTGACAAGACTTCCGGGCGCTCTTTTGGGGTCACCCAGACACTGCATTCGGCTTTTTGCAATACATTGACGGTGGCTTCCACCGTGTTTCGCGGCGATGGTATGAGTGCCTGAAGACGTTGTATTCAGCGACCAGGAAATAACGCGAGAATTGCCATGTCCAGTGTTTACCTTGTAGCCCGCCTTCACACAGCCGAGAATGAGAAGGATGTTGCGAAAATCACAGTCTGTAGCGCAATTGTTAATTGCCTGTAGCCGGCAACAAGTCATACGAACCGGCGTAGACTTACAAGGGAAAATGCAGGCAATGGATGGAAATGAAACGCCCTCTCCGAGTTCATACTTCAGCCACCACGCCGTTCGGTCGACAGCATTAGCAAAATCCCGAGCGGATACATGACGAAATCCATCAGCGATGTTGTCGGAGGCTGCAAGCGAGTAAACGATCCTTTCGGGGTCGTTTAGAGCCAGCTCGTCCACCAGATTGATAAGCAAGCGCTTACCATAGACCTGCTGGGCTTTCATGTTTGCGGTGGAATTGTAGTGTAGGATGGGTTGGCACTACTTAGTTTCCGTCCACGAGTCTAGCAGCGTGCTACTCGTTTTTTGATTCCTCCACGTGCCTGGCCTTTCAATTGATGCTTTCCCACGTCGAGAGGGCCCCGCCAAACGCAAGGTCGTATGATCCGCTGACTAGGGGTATGGACGGACTTCACCGATGGGCCGTCAACGCGCCGAACGGACTGAATCAATACCTCTGACGGAAAGTAGGTTCAAAGTATCCTTGCGGGGTATTCCACTTTCGGAAAGCTCAGACCACAAATCGAGTGGGCAAACTGGGTCTCGGAGAAAAATATCCTTTTCGGACCGAGTGGTTTCTCCACACGGACAGATATCCAGACCGCATAGCATTAGCCCCAGCGCGAAAGCTGGGAAATCTTGCCCCATGAGCTGACGGTTAAGGCCATGTTTGGTACAGCTTCTCAGCAGTAGATTATAGGGCAAACCACGGCTATAAGCATAGAAGATAGCTTGTTACCGATGCTTATATACCTATAGCCGTGGTTTGCCCCGTAATCTACTGCTGAGAAGATGTACCGAACATGGCAGCATTGGTTAGCTTCATTATATTGGTCACTATATCTGGCACCTCTTTTCTTTTGTTCTCTACTAATTGATATATCAAACCTTAAACATGCTATTCCTTCCCTGATACAACATAATTTAGATTGCGTAAAACTCATAGTAAACAAATAGAAATAAATTTTGTTCATATCTAACTCGCATACATATGCATATGACGAAAATACCATATGGCATTATAATAGTCTCAGAAAACCGATATATCGGTGCCAATGGGACCTAGTATGAAAATCTATTTTTTAAGAGAGTCCATAAGTGTCTTTTTCCAATCGAAGTCGTCATTAACCCCATTGTCACCTTCTGATAGCATAGCCTCTATAATGGAGGCCAGACGGCATATACCTTCGGAAATATTGCCCTCATCCTCCCAAGCGAAGCAGAGGCGTAGATAAGGTCCCATCTTACAGTGTTGGTCGTCGGCAATTTGGAAGGCGGCGCCGGGGAGGACAGCCAACGCCACGGACGAGGCGCAGCGAGCGGCGACCTGGCCACCGTCCAGGATGTCCGGCAATTGAAGCCATAGAAAAAAGCCCCCGGCACGGCCTTCACTGTCTTCAACCACGTAAGCGCCCAGTGGCTCTAGGAGGTCGCGCACGGCTGTCGTCATGATGTCGCGCCGGCGCGCGTAGGCAGGCAGTAGCGTGTCCTGCACGTGGCGAGCAAAATCGCCCGACAGCATGAACTCGGCGACGAGGGCGGAGCCGAGCTGGCTCGGGCAGCCGCCGGCCTGGCTGGCTCCGGCGCCCGCCAAGGCCTTGCTCAGGCCCGGCGACGCCGATATCCAACCGGTACGGACGCCTGGGCCTATCATCTTACTGAAGGAGCCAATGCTCAATGTATGGCCGAAAGTATCATCGTTGCTACTGCGGCTCATTCCACGCTCAATATCGATGAAGCGGGGCAGCGTCGCAGCCATACCAGCCTTCCTATCTGGCTCGCCTGCCGGTAGGTAGGGGAGGTGGTCGTAGATGTCATCCGAGATCACCAGGGCGTCGAAGCGACGGGCCAGGGTGACGAGTCGATGGCGCTGAGCAAGGGGGACCGTCCGCCCTGATGGATTCGAAAATGTCGGAACCATGTAGATTAGATGAGTGTAGTATTTCCGGCTTGGGTTGCAGGGTTTGGCAATCATCAGGGGTGGCTGCTGCGTTCCCGGGGCTGTACTGACACCCGATTCCGACTCGAACCGTAATAACTCGCGCTCTAAGTGGTCAAGATCGATCCCGCTATTCGTCTCGGGAATGGCGCGGAGTTTGCCGGCCAGGCCGGCGTCTTCGAACGTTTTGCAGCCAAGATGAAAGCACGGCGTCACCACCCACACTCGTTGGGTGCATAACGGATCTGATAGTACCTGGAGCACCACTGCCAAGCCTTGGCTTTAGAGGGGCAGGTGGGGAAACCCAAAATGTCAGCAGGGAGCCAGCGAAGCGGAAATATTGACGCTAGCGAGACTAACCTGGCCCCAGCGGTGATGCAGATTTCCTCGGTGGAATTGGGAGTGCCATAGAAGCTCGTGAGCCACTGGGCTAATTGGCCCCGCAGCGCAGGGGGTCCAGCCGGGTCGCCGTACTCGAGCGCATCTGTTGCCTTGTCTGCATCCGATAGAATACCTTGGATCGTCTGGGCGAGTTTGGGGACAGGCAAAAGGCTCGGGTTTGGTTTGCCCCAAACAAAATTGATTGGCGGATACATGAGAGTTCAAAGAGACTCGAGAGCAGCGGATGGTGCATAGGCAGAGCTGTAGACATAGAGGACCGGTGTTGGAAAACACAAAGGAGGATTCGGTCCTGGAAATCCAAAGGCTAAATAAACAGCTTTGGTTGTATTCGCTAAACGCCACCGCTCGTCCACGAAAGTATTGAACAGACGTGCGGTATCTATACCACGTTTGCTAGCGGAGCTGGTCCGATCCACCCTGTTCCCTGCTACCATCGGCTCATTTTGGCATTGATCCGGAACCGGTATGCATATGCCCGGGGTCGGCCCATGATCGACTTTTCTTTCTTTGGCTGGCGTTCCCCGATCACTTTTCACTATGTCGCTTGCGAGCCTCTCTTCTTTCTGCTTACCCACTAGCCCATACTCTTTATCCAATTTGTTTACAATTGCGTTGCGACCAAGGTTATTTTGGCCCCCTCAACGCTTGCAGTCATTCCAGTTGTCATGGACATCACCGGAAATAAAATAGAGAAGGCGCCGGCGGAGGCCCTTTCTGTTGCCGATTCGACAACAACTAGACCGACCACTAGTGTCGGCGATGCTGCCTACCCATCTGCCTGGCGGACGGCATTCGTATCTTTGGGGGTCGCACTTGGCCTTTCGTTGGTATGTCTAGTATCTCGAACATGTGCGCAGCATTAGCAGCCAGGTTAATCACAATGGTTACTGTAGGTTGGGTTAGACACAGTATGTCTCACTTGTTCTCGTCCCGATCCTTAACAAGAGGCACCAGTCAACATAGGCCACCGCTACGTGCCGTTCTTTCGCGACTGACAAAAGTCTTCAGACCATTGTGGCGTCCGCCGTACCCCAAATCACAGCTGAACTTCACGGTATATACCTAATTGGCTGGTACTCGTCAGCTTTCTTCATTATGCTGGCTTGTTTTCAACCATTTTGGTATGATGTCCACCCATGCTATTGCGTTTGTTCGGCGGTCTGTGATTAACGGTGATGACTTTATAGGGGCAAGATTTACTCCTTGTTTTCCATAAAGACAACCTTTCTTTTTGTTACCTTTGCCTTTGGCGTGGGTTCTTTAGTCGGCGGTTTGCAACCCCCTAGCCTCCTAACCCCCCTCCCCCCCCCCCCTTTATGTTTTGCCTAGCTAACCTCATATTGTTACACACTTCAGGTCTTGCACCGAATAGCAGTGTGCTTATTCTAGGGCGAGCTGTTATGGGTGCAAGTGCAGCAGGGCTTGCATCTGGCGGGTATGCCATCTTGGGCATTACGGTGCGTCCGCGCCTACGCCCCATCTTCACTGGTTTCGTCACCACCATATACAGCATCGCAAAAGTGCTGGGTCCCATCATTGGTGGCTACTTCAGCCAGCATGTGACGTGGCGGTGGTGTTTCTATGTGAACCTCCCAATCTGTGGTCTCGCTGCCTTGGTGATCCTGATAGCATTCCAACCACCGGTTCGCACTTCGGAGACCGAGTCAGGTTTCTGGCAGAAGCTGTCGCAAACGGAACCTTACAGCATCATACTCACTTTTTCTTCCTTGTTCTGTTTCACACGCGCTGTCGAAATCGCTGGCGTGCGCAAGCCGTGGAGATCGCCTGAAGTTATTGGACTTTTTTTAGCTTCTGCCATAATCGCCACGGCATTTCTCGGCTTGCAGTTCGCCAAAGGCGAGAAGGCTGTCTTGATACCACGGCTCTTGAAACAGCGTGTTGTTCACATGGGTATGCTATTTGGGTTTTTCCACGAGGGCGCCTTCTACCTCCTCATTTACTACGTTCCCATATATTTCCAGGTTATTACAGGTGCCTCGCCCACTGTGGCTGGTGTCCGTAATCTTCCGCTTCTCATAAGCTGCGGTGTGGCTTCTGCTTTCTCAGGCTTTTTAGTGTCCCGCTTCGGCCACTACACGCCTCTTATGGTATTGGCCAGTGCTGGTGGGTGCATAGGGGCTGGACTGCTCTCTACCTTGACACAGGACTCAGGCGAGGCGCATTGGGTTGGTTTCCAGGTTTTGGCTGGGTTTTCTCTGGGTGCTGGCTTGCCCCTGGGAACTATCGCTGGCCAAGCAAAGGCAGCAGCCGATGACTTGCCCTCGACAACGGCCATGCTATTATGTGAGTATTTCCCGTCGCCCTTTGAAATTTTTCTCCATTCGAAAATTGGCGTCACCTCTATTCCAACGCATTTACTGATTGAGATCTGGGGCTGCCTTCGGCAAGTCGCCTTCTGTATTGGAAGCGCAACCTCATTAGGAGCTGCACAGTCTGTCTTCACAAACATTGTGTTACAGAGGCTTCCCTTATTGAACTCTGATATTCAATCAAGCGACATAGTGGAGATGGGAATCGCAAACATCCGGGGCGCATATCCTCCGGGCGTTATCGAGGACGTTGTGGCTGCATACACGGACGCTGTCCATGCCGTGTTCGCTATTGCTACGGCTTATGCCGGCACAGCAGTGATATTTGCTGCCGGAAATAGCTGGAAGCGATTGAAATTGAACTAGACATAAAACTCCGGAGTTGGAACATTTTAGCTATTTAGCTACTCTATAAGCTATTATATAGTTTTTAAAGCAATTATAACTATATCTTTCTATTTATTAAATTATTAAGAAAATATAATATAAATTATATATAAGCTACGTCGTTAATCTATTTATATACTTATTAGTATCTTTATAATAAATTAATCGATTATATAATTATAATATCTTTAAATAACTTAAATTAATCGGAGTATAACTTAGCTAATTTTCTTATATCTATATTTTAAGTATATATTAGAACTATTAGTTTTATTAATAGTTTATTATTTCTTATATAGTTATATCTACTTTTTATAATTACGACTTATATATTTTCTATTAATTATATATCTTTATTTGATTAAATTAGAGTATTTCAATATTGATTTATAATAAATATATACCTTTACTTTAGATATATTCTTTTTCTTTACGATATTCAATAAAACTTATATTCGGTTTTAAAAGTATCTAGACTTAGGTTTTAAGATAGTATTCTTATATATTATCGCTATTATACCCTTTATAAGTTATTTAACTATTAATTAAATAAGTATTAGAACAAGTACTTAATCATACCGGACTTAACTTTTCTTAAAGTTAATTTCTAAAGTCGTTTTAATTAAATATATAATATCTATAAAGCTTATAAAGTAGTTTAAGTTTAATTTTACGGCGGTGGCAGCGGTGGCAGCCATAGCAGCCTGGAAGGTACGGGGATACTTGGAACAGACTCTTGATGAGTCAGCTAGGGGTCAGAGCAATGGAACGCTGCCCGGAGGGAACTGTATTTTTTACTGAGGGGCAGAGACCACAGGTCTCCTTCTCTTCTTTTCCTCCTTACCTGTAGTTTTCGCATCTGAATGGAACCACTCGGTCCATTAAGACCCTCCGTTTCTTTAACCGTGACATTAAAGTGTCTTAATTAATAAAAGCGTCGATAAGGTTATATTTAGCTTCGATATAATATTATTAAAGGTATGCGAATTAAAGTAACTAAAAGTAAAATAAGAGGAAAAATAAAAAGTATATAACTTTTTTTATTATTTACACTAAATATTTATTTAACTTATAAAATATATAACTTAAAATTAAATTTTATATAAGATATACTTGATTTTAAAAGTTTATTCGAGATTAAAATTAATATATAATAATTTAAACTAATAAAAGATCATCAAGTAATTAACATATGATAGAGGCTGTATTAGAAATAATAGTTATTAAAGAATATAGTAGGGAAGGCATAAGCCTCGAAATATACTCTAAGAGGAGAAAACAGTCATTCTCTTATAAGCTGGTATGAACTTTAATAGAAACATACAAGACTATATCAATATCTATGCTAGAGTCGCTAGATTCCTGACTCTAAGTCTCTTGCTACTTCTCGGAAATAACTAGGCCGGTCGTTTTCGTATACCAGCTCAAAGTTGGGGTCGCTTTCAAAGTCGATCTTAGGTGCGCTAACAACAGTGCCATTGGATCGGAACGCGACAGCGCAGTGCCACGGTGTGGTATATGATGTTTCCGTCTCTAGTAAGGTTATTGAGATCTTGTGCTCACCCACCGACTGGTGGATGCTGAGGCGGAGATGATGGGGAAAAGCGGCCTTGACAGCAGCAGCAAATGCCTGTTGAAATAATGTCAGACACAGTTGCAAGCAGCTCCAAGTGAGTTTGGACTCCAACAGTTTTCTTTCGTACATGGACAGTGGTCTACGGAGAAATGAATAGTGGCATGGAAGAGGTTACTTACATTACCACGGATTATCATCTGTTTTGCGATGTACTTGATATCACGTTTGTACTGTCTCATAGTTTTTTCGGGACCGCTAGGGAAGATGTGACGGAGATCGTTTTTCAGGAACCTCGTGTAGCCCAGGTAGGTTAAGAGCACGTCCTCGTTCTCTTCGATTGCCTTGTCGGCGTCAAAGGTCGGATCGGCGTACAGGTTCATCAGCTCCCGGCGGAAATTGAAGGCGTTTGCCACATATGTAACCTCATCGAGGTGCTCTGGAAGATTTGGGACAGCCACCAGGTCGCCAAGCCGGCTGAAACGGATGCAGTCGAAGTTCTTTGCCCTCGCAAGGGCCCGTAGCGACTCGCCGTACGCCCAAACTTCACGGTCTGGGGTTGTAAAGAGATCTGCACGAAACGAAGCACTATGTCAGCGCACCTGCACATATGTAGTCAATCTTGCATTTATGGGGGGGTGGGGGGCGGTTCTCTTACCGCTATAGACCAGTCCGTCCGAGATGATGAGAATCTCGGCGCCTGGCGGATAGATCTTGCCAATCCTTTTGCAAATATCATTCAGAAGACGAAGCGAAAGCTCTTCCGCTTTGTCAGGCAACATGCCGAGAACTTTCTCAACCTTATTGACCGACTTGAAAGGGAACGCAGGAAGGCACATCTGTACTGTCTTGCGCTGTTGAACGAAGCTGCCAATCGTGGCCAAAAACTCCGGGCAACCCAGCGCCCACCTGTCGTGCGCGAGTGGGATTTTGGTGAGAAGAATAGTTTTGAGGATAGCCAGGATCATGTTGGAAACTTCCTTAGTTTCGTCATCAATAGACAGGTGAAGACTTTCCGAGCGTACTGCTAGCCTTTCTTGGCTCAATCCTGGCTTCTTGGCATCCAGCAATAGAGGACTGGGCTGGCAAGGAAACATTGTTTTAGCTGTCATGAGCGACGCCGACAGAGGCTCGGTTTCCATTCGAGAGGGTGCCATTTTGCAGATGATCCGTCGAAACTTTGGGGACGGATGTGATTGATGGGGCTGGCTTGATACTATGTTATAAATTAGGTAAAAGTGAATCTGCAGGTAAGATTTCTGGGAAGTGTGCTCATTACATTGTCAGTGAATCGCCACTGAGATGATGGCGAAACAGTGGAAAATCTAAATATATGTTTTTCATCCGGAACCACTGGCGAGCGTCTGACGGTGATGTCCCCCCACCTACGGCCAGAGGAAGGGCCAGGCTCGTCTCCTCGGTTGCATACCCGTGATTGTATTTCGCGGGGGTGCTAGGTACCTGAGCAAGGCTGTACCCGAGATATTGGTTTGTCCGCAGTAGGGTTTCCATCACTCGGCCAATTTACCTTCTTCGGGCCCAACAACCCGGTCAACCCTGATGATCTGTGCTTGTCCGAGGGTGGAGCCAATTTCGGTGTATTTTTTATAGACCCACCCCCGGCATTTGGGATAGTTTGCCTCCACAAAAATCGCCTATGACTTCTGTTATCGACGTAATGGCTGACGGAAGACGGAACTATGAGAAAGACTAGCGCTTTTGATACTGAGATCCAGGTACAGAGCTTAAACAGCCTCCGGATCTGTGCCTGTCAGTCAACGCCTTGGTGGATCTCTTATAACCGGCTGGCAAGACGCTTACTAAGGCCGTTGTAGCTCTCGAACAATTTCTTGTTTAGAAACTGCCCATCTTCAGTCTCTCGCTTTATTTACACCATGACGGCTCACACCTGTGTCAGGTATAAATCCAGCTTTTGGCATATAAGCAACCCGTTGATCGATGTGACGCGGAGGCTCCTATGCTCAAGAAAAATGTCAAAGACCTGTAGGACTTTCCATACCACAGCCAAGTTAAGAGACAAGTCTGCCAGGTCCCTCGTTCGGGCGTTTTCTCTTGGTCCCTGGCTGAATTTGTCCCATTTTCGCATAAATGGAGCATTGCCTCATAACTGGAGGCAACGATTCCCAAGACTTCGCGCAAGTGGTCTGGCGTCTCGTCTTCCCACTCTAGTATTCCAAAATCGTCTTCTCCATCCGGTGTTAGAAGATCAAGCAGGGTCCTAGTTTGGATGACACGCTGTAGTTTTCCGCAGTGATGCAAGAGTGCGAAGAACTGAGTCTTGCAGGCGTAGCCCTGGCAACTTTCCTCATACGGTGGGCTTCGCCGGACAGTAAATTGGTTGTTTTTGTTTATAGTCCCGTTAGAGACGCCTGCTCTTGCGTGGAGGACATGTGCATCGTCAGTGAGGCGGGGCTGCGGGCGGCTCTTCGGCTGGTTCAGACAGGCCTCCAGCGAACAGGGCCGGGACACCCCCAGCGAATATTGCTGGTAGGTGGGCAAGCTCCCCAAAAGTGGCGGCCGGAGTTGGTGTTGAAAGGGTGCTTTGACGCGACGGCTTCTTCAGCTGGCATCCCTCACTGAGCCAAGGCATTTCTAAGCAGTCTAAAGTCGGGCATCTCCGGCGCCGCCCCGACACCAGCCCGGGCTCAGTGGCTGCCTGAACGGTTCCGTTGCCGTTATGATCCGCATCTCAGGCCCATTCGACCAGGGGTATACTCACTCGGGGTCGCCCGCTTTTGTGTCTCGGCAAGAAGCAACATGAAAGGCACTTGGATTGGCAGTGAAGGCATGGCCCACCCGCTTGGGGCATCACGCAGCGGATCTTGCGAGTGTGGCAGGCGTCGCAAGTATTCCTCATCGGCCTGGCATCGTGGCTACCACATTGCTGCTCGTGGGGCTGGGGCCGAGACATTGCACGTACTCCCACACACCAGGGCTATCATGCTTCTTCGTCATCATGGTGGTCCTATGGAAGGCGGATGCGTGCGACGTGTGCATTTGGCTTTCGCACCAATGAATTCATGACTGCAACCCCACGGGCGCCGCCACCGCCTGCTTCCTGTACTCCAATCGACGCTGGGCCTTGCCCAGGACCTTCATACCCGCGGCGACCCAGTCTACTAACGCCTAATGGCAGGGATTACCGATAAAAGCCCTGGCCGTCTTCATAGGGGCACTGTAGACAGCACGGTCACACGTCGTTATATGGAAATGACTCGTCTATGCAGCCTCGGTGGTACAGAGCTGAATAGGGGCGCGCTTACAGGTGTGGATGTCAAGGTTTGTAGTCGTTTGATGCAGGTTGGGCCAGGAAGCATTTAGCGTCCCGCGAAATAAAGATAAGCCGTCGGTGAGAAACATTGTCAGCCCCCCGGCTATCAATCCGACGTGCTGGAAAAGAGAGCTACGGACCGAAACCTTGATTCGGAGCGGATCCGCATGACTCGGGTTTGGGGTCGCTTGCCTACTCGTTTCCGGCCTGTGGGGCGGAGGCACTTTCGCGACCCCAGGTGACTCGCTACTGATAACGCCCTGTGCTTTTGGACCGGCGATCCTGGAACGCCCATGTCCGTTGGGGCTTTGCGTTCCGTGGTCGTTCTGGCCAGGCTCCCGGCTCGAGCGTCGGGTCTCTTCGCTGTAGTACCAATACGGCTCTATTTGTATGCTTCCTCTGCTCGGGGTATCGCTATCGGTTGCCCACTTCGGTAAACCTTTTCCCCTTTATCCCTTGACCTAAGACTCAGTACCTCCTATGCCAGTGGTTGTGATCGCCTAGATACCAGGAAAAGCTATGGCCTCTTCTTCACCCTATGTTGTCGCTACGGGCACCGAGCATCTCGAGGTCGCCGGAAAAGGAATGGCGGCTTACAGGGCGCCTTCCCTATCTCAGCCACACAAGGCCCGCCAGGCAATCCGAGATGCCTACGAGGGTAGAATTGCCCCTCTTATTGGGTTCTTTTTCGCCTTTCCCACTGTTCCGACCGCAAGGGTCGTTGCCCAGCTCCATGCAGACTGGGTCTTCATTGATTGGGAACACTCTTGCTGTGGCGTAGAGACCATGACCGAGGTGGGCGCCTTGTGCTGCTTCCCGGGACAGTGCGGTACGTACCTGCTGACCCTCGCAACCAAAACAGGTCGTCCATGCCATCCAGTATGTGAGTGAGGGAAGGACGATTCCCTTCGTTAGGTAATTTCTTCCCAAAGCGCCGGGCATTTGTGATAGCTAGCTAAGACGAGAGAATGGCAGACTTCCCAATCATGACCACGGCAACATCGCCTTCGCCTTGGATGCCGGGGCATCCATCATCGTGCCTCAGGTCGACACGGTAGAGCAGGCTCAGCATATCGTATCCGCCACCAAGTTCGGCGTCGCTCACCGAGGAACGCGCTCAGCGCCTCCTTGCCGCTGGCTGCCGGGAAGCAACGCCGACATGACGGTGGACTCGTCGCGCTCCCTCTGGGAGAACCTCAACGACCAGGCCGCGGTTGTTATCCAGACCGAGTCGGAGGTTGGCGTCCGCAACCTGGACGCCATTTTGACCGCCGTGGGCCAAGATATTGATGCCGTCTTCCTTGGAGTCCTCGACTTGCGCATCAGCATGGGTTTGGACGGCATCTGGGGAAGCGAGCCTGAGTTTCTGACGGTCGTGCGCGTATACGAAGAGACGTTGCACAAGCATAAAAAACCTAATGCAGGTCCTTGCTTCGATGGAAATTGGCAGCGCGGGGCAAACAAGTCCATGACCATTGTGACAGGCGACTTTCTCGCGCTACTAAGTCAGCGAGCGGTGCTCACGACCGCGCGCGAAAACCTCCCTGCCACTAAGAAGTCGGAGACATGGGGGAGTACCGATGTGTAGAGGTGAAGAGTTAAAGAAGTTCGATAATTACGATTTCCGTCTTCTAATTTATCAATGTTATCATGAAGCCCTTCTCAGACTAGCGTCATATTACGGGGGTTTCTACCAAAGTGTTAATCTAGCTTGAAGTAGACTTCGAGGGCGAAAGTGATAGTCGGTTACTCGGTTGGATGAACCTCATTACGTGAAGAATGTCTTCAAATGGCAGGGCGTTTTCCACCATGTGCAGGCTGCAGAACACGCCACAGCAGATTCCCAGGTGGACCATAGCCTGTTTCCTTTGCGATGGGTGGCCGAACTCGGTAGCATAGATGACGACACACAGCGAGACCATCATCAGATCGTACAGCCTCCTCGCAAGACTCCGGTCGATCGAGAGGATCTCGTTGGCACAGCTGATAATGGTGTACGCCGATTCCAAACACCGGCGCAAGGGGTAGATGGGCTCCGCATCGGCTGACCCGCCACTGCCGCCTCGTGCGGAGTCAGGCCCTTGCGAGCCCAGGGCGGATGATCGCAACGAGGCCGACGAAAGCGGGATAAAAGAATATGCCACGGACTCAGACATTGCATCCACGCCTTTCTGGAGCTTGGCAAGGACGGCAGGCTTGATCCAGGGCCCAAACAGCAGCAGCACGCACTCGTGGTAGCTGCAGAAGTCCCGCAGGCGCATGGGGGCGCCACGGCCCCGCGGCAGGTGGCCGCTGAGCATCCTCTGCATGTCCTCGGGCAGGCCAACGCGCCAGGCGCCGAGGGCCTGCTCGCGGTCCCGGATGTCGGCGGCCCGCTCTGAGACCTTCTTGTGCCGGGCCTGCGGGCCATACAGCTGTGTGTAAGTAGTGCGGAGCCAGGTGGCCACGGCGATATTGTGGGTCAGCGAGTCGCTGGCGTCTTGGTTGCCTAAGTCCAGGTGTATGCTGTCGATGTGTTCGGGTTGGAGCAGCTGAGAAGGGGGGGAAGAAATCGCGTCAGCCATGCCATGGAGCCGGAGCCGCCGGGGTGGAGGAGGTGGGGGCCGCAAACCGGAGATATGCCGCGGGACACGGAGTGGCGAATCTCGAAACAGTATAGGAACGCGACGCTTCCCTTGGCCATCCGCTGGTCGTCCAGACTCTGGAACATCTTCTCGATGGTCCCCGGGCTCGTTAAGCGCATGTGCCGGATGCAGTTGAAGGATACCGAGAGGATCTCCATTAGCTGCGGGTGTCCACAACTGGAGGCCAAGACAGCCTAACACGGATACATTGTTACTTTCCGGACGGGGTAGCTGCCGCGTTGGGCGCACATGTATGGGGCACCTACGAATAGTAAACTCGTCTGAGGGCGAGCCACGGCGCACGGATCAGCTAAGGCTCATGTGCAATCGCAAGGGTACCACAGGGCGGAATCGGCTTACCTGGAGTTTCAGGAGGTCGCCCCTGGCGCTGTAAAGGACCGGATAGGAGTCCACAATAACTTCCAAAGAATACTTGTCGGAGACATTACCGGTTTCCGGGGGCCGCTTCCCCTCGCTCTCCAAAGCCATGTACCCCACCGTAAGGACTATGTTGTAGAGAGTTGACGCCAATGGCGAGGACGGAGTGGCCTGCCGCGCTTCCACCCAAAGATTGGTGATATCCGACTTGCGCAGAAATGTTTCGCACCTACATAACGATCAGTGCTGGCTGAAGCGGTTGCGGTTCTCGAAGGCCACTGACTCGGGTATGGACTCGAAGAAGGCTGAACGGCGCCCAAAGCTGGTGATCAGAAATGCAACGTAAACCCCAGAGTATAGGGACAACTTACCATCTATGGACCGCTGGTTCGGAGCATCTTCGGCTTGATCGAGACTGAGGGCGCGCGGGCTTCGATTCGGATGTCCGGGGAGGTCACTGCCGCCCGAACTGCGAGCCGACAGCCGTTGAAGAATTTGCTGCAGACCCCGCCAGCTCTCGGACTGACCGTCCAGATCCGGAAAGTCGGCCAAGCCAAAGATGGTGATCAGAGAGAAGTCGGGCTCTACATACTCGGGTACGTGAAGCGAGGCGTAGGAGGCAGGGGACCTCTCAGTGTAGCCGGTGCTCGCGGTCAGCTCTGTCCCGTTCTGTGAGGACGCCGCCCAGCTGACCCGGTCTTGGCTGGGCGTTATGGGCGACGTGCGGGAGGTCATGGGCTGACAGAGGTCGTCGTCCATGGTCACGTCGGAACCGTCTGGGTCGGGGCGCGGAACTTCCATATCGCAAGGCGGGTTTGCGGCCAGCGTGTTGCCGGCGGCCCCGGAGACGTTGGCCTCGTCGGAACCGTCATAGCTGCTCTCGTGGCCGAAAAAGAGCCCTGGCCCCAGCTCGGAAAAGTAATCCAAGTCCAAGCCGAAGGGGACCGTTGCCCACTCGATCCGCTGCGCGTTGTGCGACGCTAGAATTCCTAGGTTGGTGCCCCAACGGGACGCTGAGCCACCTGAACCGGTCGGCGGCCCATCGTTTCCGGGATCCATCAACACATCCGACCACCCGCTGCGTCGTAGCTGGTATTGGCACAGACTGTTGGTCCGCTGGTGACATGTGCGTTAGCCGGGGGGATGTATAAGACCGCTGGTTTGCCTTGCCGTGCACGCAGCGACGAAGGGGTGAAGTGGCAAAACCATACAGCACAGGGCGAACACGGCCTTCCTCCGTCGCCTTGTTCCACAGTTAGTCTTTGGCCTCGAGCTGGGCGTGGGCGATAGGAAGGCGGGCACTCACATCGGACCTTTTTCTGTCTGCACAAGATGCAGGCGCCTCGCCGGCGCGTGATCTGTCTCGACGCCGGTCTTAAACTCTCTGGGGTTGCCAAGGTTGCCATGGCTGCGTTTTCTGTGGAAGGCGTATCAACCTGACGCCCGCTGGGCTTATGCGCCAATCATTCGGTATTATTTAACCTATTGAATCCGTCCTACGAGATACACCTTGAGACATTGCGAAGCTTAATCTGACCAACGTGGTGGTCGAACGGGGCTTTCCAACACCCCGGGACATCAAATGACTCGAATTGAGAGGGGACTTTGAGATGGAAACAAATTCCTCGTGTTACTTGATCCGGTTGGCTTGGCCGGAGCACCCCTGGTTGACGGCAATTCTTGCTTCAGTGTCCTGGCCCCTGCCCCTGGCCCCACGCGTTCAGTGGCTCGCAGGCCAAGGATGCTTGTCTCACTAGCCTGCCCGGCCCCGCAGTCGACTTGATGCGACAGCCGGGTTGGGCCCCCCAGGGCTAAGGCGCCGAGGCGGTCGGGCTGCGGGCCAAGGGTCGTTGCCAGGTAGGCTGCAAGAAGGGTGCGCTAAAACGGAAGCGATATAACGAAGCCACCCGCGCAAGGGGCTTGACACCGCGTAGAAGACCCCTGGGATGCTGCCTGCTGGTCCAACTAGAACACAAGCAGGCAAAGGGTCCCCGAAGAGACACGTGCAATCCGGGGTTGCTCTTTGAGTAGGTGTCAAGTAGAATGAGCAGTGGCACCCCCCCAGGTCTACAATTCTCCCTGCGAGCCATGATTGGCGGTCGCCCTCCGCGCGCGCAACTTGCCTGCCGCGTCTGCTGACACTACCGAACTTTATACCACTGCCGTTTGCAATGCTCTTACCGCGTCGCGCCACCTAGACGCCCCCTGTGGATGGCCGGCCTGCGATACCGTGCCCCTCGCGCACGTGTCCGCACGACTTCGCCCTGGCTGTGTAGGTGGGCATACACCGACAGCGCACCGTGGGGACCCACGCCCGGACCATTGCTTGTCTAGGGTCTCCGTCGCGCAGATCGATGCAGGTGGTTGACCCTGCAATGCGGCGTGAAGGCTGTGGATGGTTGGTTACTGGAATCGGCTAACGATAGCGGGCCTCGGCTTTGCTGTCATGGGGAAGTTGTCCGTAAGACTGTTCCGTCCGACTCGGTGTTGAATTTTATGGATGCCTTGGTCACCCCCACCAAGGGGGTTGGGCGTCGCAATGGCCCAGGTCATCAGAGTCCTCTACACTTCAACACGCCGAGCCGATTACGGCGGTATGCCTTTATTGAAAATAGAAACTACCAATTCCGAAGCTGGTCTAGCGCTCGTCTTATGGATCGGGTTTCGTAGAGCTGGAACCGCAATCATGCTACCGTAATCCCGCTTGGAGTGCGGCAACAGAATAGTCCTTTGGATTGGCAGAAAGCGGGGAAGGAAAGGTAGGATGATAACTGCCGGTTCAGTCCTATTCCCGACCCCTGCCTCTTCATCGCTTACGGAGGCGGCCCCGTCGCTGATCGTATCACCAGCCTGCCGCCGCGGCCTCGACCGGCACGCGTGCCACGCCATCGCTGTAGACAGCTTCGGGAGCACTGGTTCCGATAGGCGGTTCATTGAGACCGAGAGGTAATTAGTGGAGGTACCTAGCGTCAAATGGAAAGTACGGTACTTCTAGCGCGCCCGGTCGCGCTGCCTCATGCGTCTCGCGGGCGCCGCCTCTCGTGTGCCTCGTCAGCCTAGGCAAAAGCGCACGAGCTGGATGGAGGCTGGAAAGGCTGCGGCATAAGGCTAGGCCTTTATGTTATGATGCATTCATCCCTGCTGGTGCGGATCTTAGGTTGGCAACCTCAATCGGCGCTCCCGCCTGATGGTTTTAGCAGGGCCGAGCCGGGCGCGGTGACGGCTTTCTCAGAGAGGGACGGACAAGGACGCGACAAGCTGGTTAGGCTCGGTGCACCCTGTACCCCCCCCCCCCCCCCCCCCCCCGGTAACCACCTCCGATGCACCAGGGGCCCAGAACCGTGGGCAGGCGAGCCACGGCTGCGGGAAAAGCTAGGAACCCCGTGCTTCGCTAGTATTCCGATGGTAGTTGGCCCCAGGGACTTGCTCACAGTCGCCCCGAACGACTTGGACTGCTGGTACCATTCATCGTCACGGGAGTCGAATACGGTCCACCGCCATGGACAAGCTATGATTACATAAAAGCCGCGCCAAGGCCCAACCGGCCAGCGCATGGCCACGGCGTCGCAGCTGCTTATCACCGCGCCAGCACGTTGGTGCCGACTGTACCCACCTCGCCCGGGGCCAGGGTGATGAAGCCAATGTCCAGCAGGTACCCCAGGCTCCGCTGCACCGCGGCGACCTCCCGGTCGTGCACGGCCATCTCCCCGGATTTGGCCGGGGACGAGAGGCTCGCGGCGCCCAGGAAGTGCTGCACCGGCCACAGGGGGTGCCTCTCGCCCACGGCGCTGAGCTGCGCGGCGGCCGTGGCCATCCAACGCTCCCACGTGACGGGCTGGCAGGCCACGGCCAGGTCGCGCTGCACCAGGTCCCAGAAGGCGCGCGCGGGCAGGCCGACGCCCTGCAGGTCGACAAAGGGCACGACCGGCCCGGGCGCCGCCAGCTGGCTCACCGCCGTCGCGGCCACCGTCTCGACGCTGGCGAGGGGCATCCAGTGGTCCGCCGGCTCCTCGGGGAACGCGCGAAGCGACACGGCCGTGGCCACGACGCGCCAGAGGTAGTCGTCGACGTTGCACACGCCGCCGCCGCCGCCGATGATCATGCCGGGCTTGACCGTAGACACCCGGTTCTGCGACGGCGGCGCGCGCGTGGCCGCCACCTCGTGGACGGCGCACTCGGCCAGGAACTTGGTCTGCGCGTAGCCGTTGCCGCCAGCGGCCATCTCGGCCGCCGTCGCCGCGCGGTCTGCCTGCGTGTCGCCCGTGAGGCCGCCCGAGACGTAGACGAGCTTGGCCGCCCGCGGCGACGCCGCCGCCGCCCCGAGCAGGTCTACGGTCGACTGCACGTTGGCCGCCCGCAGCATGCCAAAGTCGGCGTTCCAGTTGACGGCCGCGCCGTTGTGCAGCATCGCATCCACGCCGTCGCCCCCGCCGGCGGTGCCGCACAGGCGGGCCCACAACGCCTCGTCCAGCCCCAGGCGCGGCTGCGCCAGGTCGCCGGGCCAGACCTCGACACGGGTCGCGTCCGCCCCGTCGTCCCACCAGCCCGCGATCTGGGCCGAGCGCTGGATGCGCTCCAGGCCGTGCGTGGCCGACGTCGCGCGCACCAGGGCGACGACCTTGTGTCCCGCCCGCAGCAGCTGCCGCAGCATTTCGGTGCCGAGGTAGCCCGTGGCGCCCGTGAGGAACACGGTGGCGCGCTCGGGCAGCGCGGTGACGGGGTGGGCGGCGAGGGCGCCCGCGGCCTCGGCCGGCAGCGCCTCCATGACAGCCGCGAGCTCGGCCACGAGGTCGATGGCGGGCGCGGCCACCGCGGGGGCACCCGCGCGCTCGGCGCGGACCAGCTCGGCGAGGCTGCGGATGGTGATGGCGCGGCTGGCCATCTGCCGCACGCTGAGGGTCACGTTGTTCGTCTTGCGCACGAGCTTGTTGAGCGTGACGATGCGGATCGAGTCGCCGCCCAGGTCGTAGAAGTTATCCAGGACGCTGATGTCGTCCTCGGCGATGCGCAGCACCTGCGCCCAGAGCTGCCGCAGGCCGGCCTCCACTTGGTCGGCCGGCGCCGCGAAGACGGCGCGCTGGCTCAGCACGAACTGCGAGGCCTCGACGGCCGACGTCGGGCACAGCGCCCGCAGCGCTGGCCGGTCCATCTTCATCGATGCGTTGAACAGCATCGCCCGCAACGGGAGGAACAGCTGCGGCACCATGTAGGGCGGCAGCAGGGACCGCAGCTGGTCACCCAGCCCGGCGAACCGCTGCCGCATCGCCTCGTCCATGGCGAGCACGGGCGAGCCTGGGCCCGCGCCGCCGCTGGGCGCGGCCTCCTCCAGGTCGTCAAAGGCCACGAAGGCGACGAGCAGGTCGCCGTCGCGGCGTACCACGTCGGCCGCCACGTGTGCGACGTGCGGTAGCGTGTTGCGGATCGTGTGTTCGATCTCGCCGAGTTCTACGCGTTGGCCGCGCACCTTGACCTGCGTGTCCTTCCTGCCCACATAAGTGACGGTTCCGTTGGGGTTGAAACGCACGAGGTCGCCCGTCTTATAGAACCGCGTCTGGCTATCCCACGGCCACCAGTCCACACTGCTAATGAAGGACGCGTTCGTCTTCACGGGGTCGTTCAGGTAACCCTTTACGAGCGTCGTACCTTCTATCAACAACTCGCCGACGCAGCCGATGGGCGCCAGCTTGTTGTGATCGTCGCCATCGACGATCCACATTCGTCCCGTAAAAGGTCGTCCGATGGTCAGGGGCGACTCGGTGATGGACTGGTAAGGATACGACATGCAGATCATGACGGTCTCGGTAGGTCCATAGACATTCCTCAAGTGGAGGCGGTCGAACCAGGTTGAAAGGGTTTCCTTCGTCGGGGCCTCGGCACCAACAAACAGCTTCTTGAGCGACGGGACCTCGTCGGGGTTGATTGTAGCGACAAAGGACGGGGTTAGGGCGATGGCCGTGTTCACCTGTGCCGCCTGGATGAAGCCTACGATGTTCTGGAGACGCTCGGCGTCCGAGGGCACACAAACGGTGCCTCCGGAGCATAGCGTCACGAAAATGTCGGCGATACAGGCGTCGAAAACATAGCTGGAGAACTGGAGCACGCGCGAGTCGGCTGCGATGCCAAAGTCGCGGGCCTGGCTGCGTATACTGGAGCATAGCGGTCCGTGTTCGACCACGATGCCTTTGGGCTTTCCCGTCGACCCCGACGTGAAGATGATGTAGGCAACCTCCTCGGGCGTCAGAGTCGGCTTGACCACGTCCCCGCCGGCGGCGGCCATCTCGTCAGTCTGCTTGACATACTCCGCCAGTGAGGCGCGTGACACTTCGATGACGTGCTCGACGATTCCGGTACATGTCCCGGCAGTCTGTGGAGACACGAGCATGACGCGGGCATCGATATCCGACGTCACTGACTGCAGACGTGACGCGGGATGTTCGGGGTTAAGGGGCACGAAGGCGCCGCCGGCCTTGACGATACCCAGCATCGCCACAACCGTCCACATGGACTTCTCGAAGCAGATGGGGACCATGATCTTAGGACCGACACCCATGAAGCTTAGGTAGCGCGCCAGCTGGCTCGATAGGGTGTCGAGCTGACTGTAGGTAAGCTTGCCGTCCCACGAGTAAATAGCTTCACGGTCCGGCCCGCGCAGCACCTGGGAGAAAATAACCTCTTCTAGGCGCGCATGGACAACTTCGGACTTCTCACCGCTCCATGCCATCGCCCGCTCCACATCCCAGCAGCTGGCGATAGTCAGCTTGCTCATGGGCTCCCCGCCGTGCATCGAACACAGCTGCTGCACGACATGGCCCAGCTGTTGGGACAAGGCATGGAGCTCGACCTCTGACAGAATACTGGCATCGAATACGAAGTTAAGCTTGGCCTGGTCTTCGTGTAGGATGACCTCGGTGATCAGTGGGTAGTTAAAGAATCCCTCGAGGCCCTTGCCTTCCGCCGAGCCTACCGACTCGGCTTTGAGTAAGATCGTCTTGGCCGACCCTTCGGAGGTTTCCGTGGGCGCCGGCTGGATGACGAAGAGACTGGTAAACTCGCACGCCTCGCGAGCATCGGAGCTGACCTTCGCAATGTTATGGAGACCGTATTGCTCGTACGTACCTACGGTTTTAAGCGCCGTGGTCTGGATTTCCTGCAGGAAGTCAGCGACGCGTTGGTCCGGGTTTAGACGCACGCGGACGGGGATGGTGGCAATCGTAGGCCCGGCCATGCTTTCCAGGCCCGGGATAGCGGTCTGACGACCCGAAACGGTCATGGCAAAGCAGACATCATCGAGGTCGCAGTGGCGGGCCAGCACTAGTCCCCAGGCCGCTCGGAAAATCGAAGCTTTAGTGATGGAGCTACCAGTGGAGTGCGGCATGGGAATATCCGCCTTGAATGTCTGCGTCACCGACTTGGCAGGATCGATCTCCCGGCCGATCAGGGGATAGCCTGAGTGCTTGGCGCCTTTGAGCTGTTCTTTCCAGTACGCTGAAGCCGCGGCCCCGTCGATATCTTGCGTGTACTTGACAAAGAGCGAAAAAGGAGGAAGCTCGGACGGGTTGCTCCCGTGGTAGAGCGCCTGTAGTGTGTCTAGGACGAGCTCGAAGCTCCAGCCGTCATATGTAGCATGGTGGATGATCATGGCGAAGTGGTATTCGTGATTCGGCCCCAAGGCCATAGCAGCACGGCACAGCGGCGTCCCGTAGCCCATGCTCATGGCAGGGCTGCGCAGAAGCGCCAGGGTAGAATCCAGGTCAGCCACGCCGGTAACCGACCAGGCTTCGGCAGAGCGAAGCACGACCTGGACAGAGCGGTCGCCAATGAGGGCGATGCGGGTGCGCAGGTTACTGCAGAGCTCGACGGTGCGATGCCAGGCGGCCCGGAACCGGTCGAGGTCGAGGTTGGCCTCGGCGGGGATCCGGTAGACAAAGCTGGCCACGTAGGCGCCCGGTCGCTTATCAGTAAGCGCCATCAGACCCTCTTGAAGCGCGGTGCACGGATAGATGTCCTCGACCTCGTCGCCGCCGGCCGTGAGCCCGCACTGCTCACGCGCCTGGACCTTGATGCCGTCGACCTCGCCACTGGGCAGCAGGCTGAATGGCTCCAGCGCGGGTGCCGAATTCTTCGCCGTAGTCTCCTCGACCATGCTCGCCATGGTGGCCAGGTGCGACAGGCGGGAGTCCTGGAAAATGGTCGCAATGTCCAGGCTGATGCCGTTTTGTAGCGCCACCATGACGAGGCGGATGGCGCCGATGGAGTCGCCACCAATCTGGAGGAATTCCGAGTGCTTTCGGATGTCTCTCTCCGGGACCTTGAGCACCTGGGCCCAGAGCGCCCGGAGCTTGAGCTCCATCGGTGTCGACGGCTCGGCGTCGTCGGCCCGGGCTGATGCGTACACGGAAAGACCCTCCCCAAGGGCCTGGGCGCTGGCTCGCAACGCCAGTCGATCAATTTTCATCGACGCGTTAAACAGCATTGAGCGCAGGGGCAGAAACAGGGATGGAATCATGTAGGATGGCAGGGCAGCGCGGAGTTTTCCGGTGGCTTCACTAAGCTGCCGTCTCATAGCATCAGTCATAGGCAGGATGTTTCCGTCGCCCTTCTCGTCCTCGGCATTAGCCAAGGTAAAGAAGGTAACGATGGCATCGCCCGACTCGCGATGGACGACATCGACAGCCACTTGGTCCACGTCTGGCAGCACGCGACGAACCGCATGTTCGATCTCGCCCAGCTCGATACGCTGACCCCTGATTTTGACTTGGTTGTCTTTCCGGCCAACATAGCAAAGCATGCCATCCTCCCGGAACCTGACAAGGTCCCCTGACTTATAGAAGCGGCTCGCGCCGCCATTGCCTAGGCCCGTAGCAGGCCACCACTCCACGTGGTCGATGAACACGGCTTGCGTCTTGGCCGTGTCGTTCAGATAGCCCTTTGCCATCGGCGTGCTCTCGATCAGAAGCTCACCGACGCAGCCGATAGGCGCAAGCTTATGGTGGTCGTGAGCCTCCACGATCCAGGCCCTTCCAGTAAATAGCCGCCCGATAGTGCTGGGGGCCTCGTCACGCTTGGAATAGCGGTAGCTCGTGCACATCACCAAGGTCTCGGTCGGCCCGTACGTGTTGTAAAGCTCGGCATGGTCGAACCAGATGTCCAAGGTCTCGCGCGTGACCGCCTCGGCACCCAGAACGATTTTGGCCAAGCTGGGACACTTCTCGGGCGGGATGGTAGCCGCAAACGAGGGCGTGAGACCCATCGCGGTGTTCACGCCAGCCTGTTGGATGAAGCTTGAAATATTTTGCAAGCGCTGGGAATCGGAGGGCATGCACACGGTACCGCCAGAGCATAAAGCGACAAAGATATCGGCAATACACGCGTCGAAGACGAAGTTGGCGAATTGCAGAACCCGCGTTTGGGGGCCCGTCTGGTACTCGTCAATCTGACAGCGGATGCTAGAGCAGAGGGCCCACTGCTGGACGGCGATACCCTTTGGCTTCCCGGTTGAGCCAGATGTGAAGATAACGTAGGCGACGTCGTCAGGCGTGGCCTCGGCAGGACGGCCACTTAACCCGTCTACCTCGGGGAGGCCCGACAGGGACCCAGCCGACACTTGCACAATATGGTCGGCTATGCCTTGGCACGTCTGAGTAGTAGCGGGAGACACCAGCGCAATGGAAGCAGACACGTCTTCGGCGATGGCGCGGAGGCGGGTGAAAGGGTGCTCGGGGTTTAACGGGACCCAGGCACCCCCCGCCTTCACGACGGCTATCATGGCAACGACGGCCCATACGGACTTCTCGAAACAGGTAAGAACCATGACGGAGGGGCCGACACCGAGGGAGCGGAGGTGGCCAGCCAGCTTAGTGGATTGTGAGTCCAGCTCACGGTAAGTCATGGACGCATCAAGCGAGAAGATGGCCTCGGACTCGGGAGTGCGCCGTGCCTGCTCGGCGAAAAGGTCCTCCAGGCGAGCGCGGGCGGCATCGGGCTTGAAGACGCCGCTGAACTCAATGGCCTGCTGCAGGTCCCAGGTGCTAGCCAGCGAGAGCGCCGCT
Source organism: Nigrospora oryzae (assembly GCA_016758845.1). Lineage (NCBI taxonomy): Eukaryota > Fungi > Ascomycota > Sordariomycetes > Amphisphaeriales > Apiosporaceae > Nigrospora > Nigrospora oryzae. Next base: position 2,330,509 of record JADKYO010000007.1, on the reverse strand, counting down.
GTTGGTTCATGGGCTTTGGCGGCCAGCTGGACGACGACGTGCTCGAGCTGGCGCGAGAGCGCGCCGATCTGGAACTCGGAGACGGCCTCGGCGTCGAAGGTGAAGTTCAGCCGGGCGCGGCCATCGCCGAGCAGCACGAACTCGGCCATCAGCGGGTAGTTAAAGAAGCCGGCAACGGACTCGCCGCCAGGGCCCTCAGGCTGCAGAATGGCGTCATCGAGTCCTTCGGTCGCCTGCGCCGGCTGGATGACCATCAGGCTTGAGAAGTCGCAGGCCTCGCGTGCGTCGGCGCTGACCTTGGCGATGTTCTGCAGGCCGTACTGCTCGTACGCCGCCATCTCGGACGTCCGCGCCTGGACCTCGCTCAGCAGGCCGGCCACGGACTGCTGGGGATCAAGGCGGACCCGGACTGGCACCGTCGCGATGGCCGGACCGGCCATGGCATCGAGGCCGCGCACGGGGGCCTGGCGGCCCGACACGGTGACGGCGAAGCAGACATCGTTAGTGTCGCAATAGCGTGCGAGAACGACAGCCCAGGCAGTACGCAGCATCGAGGCCTTGGTGATGGTGGTACCGACGGCGCTGGGCACCGAGATGGATGCCGAATACCGCTGGGTTATGGACAAGCTGCCTCGTCGCGGGGCGGCGAGGAAGGCCGTCTTCTTGGCGCCGTCGAGCTGGGCCTTCCAGTAGCGCGCCGCAGCATCGAAGTCGAGGCCGAGGGTGTACTGAATGAAGAGCGAGTAGGGCGACAGCTCCGACGGCACAGCCACCTCGGACGCGCCGCCGTGGTACTGGGCTTTCAGTGTGTCCATGACGAGCCGAAAGCTCCAGCCATCGTAGACGGCGTGGTGGAGGCCCAGGACAAGGTAACGCGCGCCGCTGTGGTCTGTAGCGATAGCGTAACGGCAGAGGGGCGACCCGTAGCTCATGGGGAAGCCCCGAAGAGCTGCCTGTGTGGCATTCAGGTCGGACGGCTCAGCCTCAATCGAGGCATACCAGCCTGTAGCCTCGCGGACGAGGACTTGGACTGAACTGCCCCCAATTAACACCACCCGCGTGCGGAGGTTGCCGCAGAGCTCCACAGTTCGGTCCCAGGCCACCCGGAGACGGTCGAGGCCAACGCCGTCGGGCAGCTTGTATACGTAGCTCCCAACATAGGAACCGGGCTGCTTCATTGAGAGCGCCATCAGGCCTTCCTGGAGCGGAGTGCAAGGGTATATGTCCTCGATGGCGTCGCCAGACGGCAGCTGGCACTGCTCACAAGCCTGTTCTACCATGTCGTCTACGGTTTCGGGCCGCAGGAGACCAAACCGGTCCGGCGCAGGCCCTCCCGCATCTTCTTGCACTCCAGCTTCCGCAGCCATTTGAGAAAGACGGGAATCGGCAAAGATGTTGGCCATTTCAAGATGGATTCCCTCCTTCCGGGCGAGGTTCACCAGACGGATGGCACTGATGGAGTCGCCGCCGATCTGCAGGAAAGCCTTGTTCCGGGTGATGGTTTCGGATGGTACCTTCAAGACAAGAGACCACAGTCTTTGGAGTATGCATTCTGTCGGCGTCGAGGGCTCGCTGTCCTCTTCGCTGGCATCCGCCCGCACTAAAGAGTAAACACTTAGCCCGGCGCCGAGCTCTTCAGTGCTGGCTCGCAGGGCTACGCGGTCCATCTTCATCGAGGGTGTGAACAACATGGCCCGGAGCGGCAGAAACACGGCTGGAACCATGTATGAAGGCAGGGACGCCCGGAGGTCGGCTCCAAGGCGGGTAACCATAGCTTGCATGGTGTCATCCATGGGCAAGAACTTGTCGCCGGGACATTGCGGGGCGACAAAGCTCATCCAGGCGACGAGCAGGTCGCCTGTCATACGGCGGAGCACGTCGACGGCCACATGCTCAACGCCAGGTACGGCGTTCCGGATCTTCTCCTCGATTTCGCCAAGCTCCAGTCGCTGTCCGCGGACCTTGACCTGAGTGTCCTTGCGACCAATATACGCGATAGTGCCGTCGGTGTTGAACTTGACGAGATCGCCCGTCTTATAGAACCTGTGGCTCGGGCCTAGCAGATCAATGGGCCACCAGCCAACCTCGCTCAGAAAAGAAGCACATGTCTTGGCTTCGTCGTTGAGGTACCCGCGTGCCAGCCCGCTGCTCTCCATAAGCAATTCACCAATACAGCCGATTGGCGCGAGTCTGTCGTGGTTGTCGGGGTCCACAATCCAGCCGCGGCCGGTGAAGTTACGGCCGATGGTGGTCGGGTGGGCGTCGGGGGACTTGTACTCGTGGTATGTACACATGACAACCGTCTCAGTCGGGCCGTATCCGTTCAGGAGGCGATCGACCCGGGGCTGCCACGTTGCAATGGTCTCCTTGGTTGGTGCTTCCGCAGCAACTAGCAGCACTTTCAGACCGGGTACATCCTCTGGGTCTATCGTGGCCATGAATGAAGGCGTCAGCGCCATTCCAACATTGACTCCGGCTTCGCGGATAAAGTCGGCCACCCCCTGCAGGCGTTGGGTGTCCGACGGCACGCAAACAGTGCCACCCGCCACCAGGGTCAGCCAGGTGTCCGCGATACAGGCATCGAACACGTAGCTCGAGAACTGTAAAACACGGGAGGAGGCATCGATCCGATACTCTCTCTCCTGACCTCGGATGCTAGCACAGACGGCACCATGTTCGATAACAATACCCTTCGGCTTGCCAGTAGAGCCGGAGGTAAAAATCACATAAGCGGCATCGCTAGGTGACGGTTCCACGAAATTGACCGAAAATTCGTCTGGCGTGGTGATGCTCTCGGAAGAAACACTCGAACCATCATCGCACAGCTCAACGACAGTTTCTGTAATTTGTGGGATGCCCTTTTCTTTGGCAAGAGACACCGTCCTCACAGGGATGACGGTGCTGGGGCGAGAAGACTGGGTCGCAAGGTTTTCTAAAGACGCAGCCGAGATCTCGATGACGTGCTCGGCCATGCCTGCGCAGCTTTTGGCCGTTTTGGGGGAGGCGAGGACCACGAGGGCGTCGACGCTGGAAACGATCTCCTGGATGCGGGACGCCGGGTGCTCTGGATTGAGAGGAACCCAGGCACCGCCAGCCTTAATCACCCCCAGCATCGCTACAAGAGCCCATAGGGACTTCTCGAAGCAGACGGGAACCATGGCCGTTCGGCCGACTGCGACACCGAGGAAGCGGAGATGACGAGCGACCTGGTCGGACAAGGTATTCAACTCGGCATAAGTCAGGACGCCGTCCCACGAGTAGATAGCTTGGCTTTCGGGCCTCTGCAGCACTTGTGCTGCCACCAGGTCGTGAAGGCGGCAGGGGACAAGCTCTGACTTCCTGCCACACCACTGCATTGCCTGCTGCAAGTCCCACGGGCCGGCGAGGGACAGTGTGCTCAGAGGCTCATCGCCCTGCGTCATGAGCTGCTGGATCACATGGCCAAACTGTTGTGAGAGAGCACCAAGCTGGAACTCGGAGAGGGTGTCGGGGCGGAAGGCAAAGCGCACCGCAGCTGATCCGTCGGCCAGCTGGGTGAGCTTAACGACCAGGGGATATTGTGAGTACGGCTCTTCCGATACGTCGGCCGAGCCGGGGTGGTGACTGATTAAGATATTGGTAAAGTCACAGGCGTCTCTTGCGTCGGCGCTGATGTTGGCGATGCTCTTGAGACCGAACTGCTCATGGGCGGCCATCTCGGTTGCCTGCGTCTGCATGTCGCTTACAAACTGCGAGACACAGCGCTGTGGGTGCAGGCGGACCCGTACGGGCAGGGCTTGGCGCTCGGCGGAGGAGGCGACCCCGAAGCATACGTCGTCGGTGTCACAGTAGCGCGCGACTACCATGGCCCAGGCCGCGCGCATGATCGACTCATTCCGGCCGGAGGCAACCGGCAGGCCCAGGGGAAGAGAGGCCTCGAAGTGCTGGAACGTAGACGCCGCCGTCGCGGCACCCCGGGCAACTGCCGGGAAGGCAGTTCGCTTGGCTCCTTGGAGCTGCGCCGCCCAGAAGGCAGAGGAGGCCGAGTCGTGATGCGCCATGTTATGCTAAGATGTGTATGCCCTGTGGTGCTACTATACCCGTCCTGGCAGGGCCCCGTGCTGGAATGAATTTGGTGATAATGCCCGAAAGATGTCGGCGTGGCTGCTTGGAGGGCGGGCTTGGGCTCAAGGTGCTCTGTAGGAGATGGGGGCTGGAAGTGGGCAGAGGGCAGATGAGTGTCAGCGGCGGCTGTCTGTTCTGTTATGATGGACTTGGTGGACGGGCAGGACGGCCGACGACCGGAGACGGCCCTCGTGCCGTGCCGGTAGACGTTTCGGGATCGACGTCGTTGCCGGCATGCACAACTCCAGTCGGATTCGAACTGCTGGAGGCGGGCCCGGGCTGCAAGGGCCCACCGGGCAATGCCCAAGTCGTGTAATGCCCAGAAAAGCTAGGGCGTGCAAGTGACTATCCGGGGTGGCCAGGGATGTTCCGGTCTCCGTAGCGCATTACCACAGTAAGGCACCGATAGCCGTTGCATGCAACCACTTGGCCTGCAGTGAGCGGCCTGTTCTCGACCCGCCCCACCGATACCGTAAGCGCAAGGCTGCCGAGGTATCGACCTTGGCGCCGAATGTGTATCGCCTCTAGGCACTGCTATACTAGGTAGTCGCCTGAACTTGCGGGCCCAGTGGGCCGGTACCTGAGCCTGGCGTGTCGGCTGCCATGCGCCCGTGTCGCCGTCCGATGCCTACTGTGTACAACTCCCCTTCCCTGGCTGGCAGTTCCGTCGTCCAATCAGCATCCCGGAGTTTCGGTAAAGGAAATGCGTCAGGGTCCACCTTATCCGATAGCCGGCATGTCGCAATGCATTCAGGGTCCCCTGTGTGCCGTATGCCCCCCTGGCTGCTCGTCAATTTATCCCCCACACAATAACGCACAGGCAAGCGGGCCAGCATCTGGCAGAACCGCGTCGGTTACACCATCCCCCTTCCCCGCATGGGATGCCCCCGAGAGCATTCCTTACCTGTCTCACCTGCTGTGCGGCTTACATGTCATGGCGTTGACGCGGCCAGAATCACGACCATGTCACGGCTTGGAGGCTTCCGGTACCCCAGTCGCCATCGTGTGAAATACGCCACGTGCACCCTGCTAGACTTGCATGTTTGCCACTAGCCGTGGTCCCGTAGCTGCAGCCCATATGGACATGGAGTCGACGGTAGCGGCCACCGAGGTGGCGAGGCACTCTCTGCCCACCGACTGCTGGCTGGCTATCAACGGGAGGGTCTACGACATGACCAACTTCGCTCCTGAGCATCCAGGAGGAGCCAGCAGTAAGCACCGCCAATCCCTGCTGTTTTCGCCCCGCGTGTGGCCACAGACTGACCTTTGCTGCGCCGCAGTCATCTACGCATGGGCGGGAAAGGACGCATCCGGCGTCTACAACGAGTTCCACTCGGCCCAGATCGTCGAACAAGAGCTGCCCAGTGGCGCGAAGCTGGGCAGCCTGAGCGGCACCGTGAGCACCGGGAATGGGAAGGACGCCGGGTCGACACCGCCTGCCGCTGCCGCCACCGCACTCACGACGGCGACGACAACGCCGGCCCCGGCCAGCCCCGAACAGCGCCCACCGCTCGAAACGCTGTTGAACCTACACGACTTCGAGCTTGCGTTCGCCAAGTTCGGCCCCCGCAAGTCGCACGCGTACATCTCCAGCGCGGCCAATGACCTCCTCACGCTGCAGGCCAACGTGGCCCACTGGCGCAAGCTGTGGTTCCGGCCGCGCGTGCTACGTAACGTCGCCACGGTCAACACACGCACCCGCCTGCTGGGACTGGACGTGTCGATGCCCGTCTGGATCGCGCCGATGGGTATAGGTAAGACGGGCGGGCCCGAGGCCGAGGCGGCGCTGGGGGCGGGCGCGGGCGCGGCCGGTATAGTGCACTGCCTGTCGACGCCAGCCTCGCTGTCGATCGAAGAGACGCTGGCGTCGGCCCCAGGCCGGCCCTGGTTCTTCCAGCTGTACGTGAACCGCGACCGGGCCAAGACAGAGGCCGCCCTGCGCACACTGGCGCGCCACCGCGACCAGGTCAAGGCCCTCTTCGTCACGGCCGACCTCCCCGTCATGTCCAAGCGCGAAGCCGACGAACGCTTACGCTTGGAGGAGCAGACGGCGCTTCTACCACACGCCACGGGCGCGCCCGCGGGTCCCAGCCGCGGGCTTGCGCGCAGCACCGGCTCCTTCATCGACGCCTCGTTCACCTGGGAGTGCCTGCCGTGGCTACGGCGCTGCACCGACCTGCCCATCTTCGTCAAGGGCGTGCAGTCGGCGGCCGACGCGCGCGCTGCCCTCGCCGCCGGCTGCGCTGGTATCGTCGTCTCCAACCACGGCGGCCGCGCCCTTGACAACGCCTCGTCGTCGGTGCTGGTGCTGCTCGAGCTGCGCCGCGACTGCCCCGAGGTCTTTGAGCGCATGGATGTCCTGGTAGATGGTGGTGTGCGCCGCGGCTCCGATGTGTTAAAGGCCTTCTGCCTCGGCGCCCGCGGCGTCGGCATTGGCCGGCCTTTTCAGTGCGCCATCAGCTACGGCCGCGAGGGCGTCGCGCATTGCGCTAACAGTAAGTCCGAGCCCGCAACACTGCCCTGCCCCGACCTTTCCCGGTACCCGCAATACAGGTACCAGTCAGGCAACCGCTGACGTTTTTCGCAGTCCTGAGGGAGGAGCTGGAGATAGCGATGCGCCTGTGCGGCGTGACGGATATCAACAGCGTTTGGGGGAACATGGCCTACCTGAACACGTCCGAGTTGGAAATTCTGCTGCCAGCGAAGCGAGACATGTATCCACCGCTAAAATCAAGACTTGACCGTCGCGACGTGGTATGTAAACTATAAAGATGTTGTAATTCAGGGCGGGCGATCCAGAGAGCGCGGGGATGAGAAAAAGAAATAAATAAAAACAATCTATCGAATTCTCCACTCGCTACCAGCAATCATACATTCATCCATTCAATCCTTTATAATGTAGATGCGGAGTCCTCTCGCAACCCATTCACATCTTGTTCATCCTTTAATTGTATATTGGAACTGGAAATACATCTGACTAGTGATACTAATGGCATTCATTATACCAGTCAACGGACAATCCAGCGAGCTTAGCTAACAGCCTAGGCGCCATATATGCATCCCGCCCGGTTGGTTCCTTGTTGGTCTACGGTATATCGGGTCCATGAACGCGTGGCCGTTTTGGGTAGCATTTTGTGTTTCAATCCGTTATTGGCTGTCTTGTTTTTGGCGGTGCGCTTGGTCATACCAGAGAGAAAAGGAGGAGGAGGGGCAGCTTTCGAGTGGACCATGCACGCAACTTCTGGAAAGTGGCGATACGGAACTTTCTCCGTAGTGTTGGAGCATCAGCGTGGGGCAAAATACTATCCTCTATATATTTATTTTCAAGTTCTCTCGGCAACTGTGCGAACAAACTAGGCAGCCGGCTGCCAAATCCGGAACATCTTATTTCATTGTGAACACCTCGCGAACCGCATCTCCCAGTGCCTTTACTGCGACAGGAATAGCATTCGTGGCTGGCGCCGCGAATGTCATCCGGAAGAAGAGCTTCTCCATGCCCGACTTGCCCTGGTCTACCAGGAACCAGCTTCCAGGCACGACGAGGACCTGATGTCGGATAGCGGCGTCGTAGATAGCCTTCTCGATCTCGTGTGTCGACATGGTGTCTGCCTGGGGATGCTTGTGCCAGTCAATCGTCAACCACATCTGGATGCATTGCCATGCGGCCTTGGTTAGTCATCCTATCACACTGGGAGCCTAGCAGCCAAGGAATAGGAGGAGAGACGTTCGGAGAGGTCGGGACCCCAAGGGGTGACTCACGAAGAAGCCGGCCACGGGGGCCTTCCAGCTCACCACGTCGCACGGCAGCGAGGCCTCACACGCGGCGACCATGATGTCACGCCGCTTCTTGTACTCGTTGCAGATGTGCAGCATCCAGCGCGTCCAGCCGGCATGGCCCCACTCGTCGTGCAGCAGCTTGTATAGGGCTACCTGTGAGATGCCGCTCGGGTGTTGCGTCGACACCTCGTGCACGCGCATGACGCGCTCTACGACCTGCCGCGACGCCGTTACCCAGCCCACGCGCGCGCCAGGGCTGATGGTTTTGGCGAACGAGTCCATGCGGTAGACGCGCCCATCCGTATCCATGCTGAGGTAGCTCGGGATCAGCGACTGCGCGTACCGCTCGGCCGTTGGGAGCGGCGCCGCGCCCGCCGCGCCCCCCTCGCGCTCGAACTGGAAGAAATAGTACGGGTCATCCTCGAGGATGTACAGGTCGTGCTTCTGCGCCACGGCGTAGATCTGCCGCCGGCGTTCGGCCGGCGGCGTGGCGCCCGACGGGTTCTGGCCTGTCGGGATCGTGTAGAGGATGCTCGGCCGCTTCATCCCACGGGCTTCCTCGTCCCAAGATGAGAGGTCGCGGTCCAGCTCGTCGGGCAGGAGGCCGTCCTCGTCCATCTTGGCCATGAAGAAGGAATACCCCAGCGGAAGGCCCGTCTCAAAACAGGTGGGGTACGTTTGGTTCTCAATCGCCATGGTCACGCCGCTCTGGCCAAATATCCGCATCACTGTGTCCATGGCCGATGTGTTGCCCGTCGTCAAGATGCAGTCCCAGTCAAGGTACTGGGGGCGATGGAAGATCTAGAGGCATTCGCTTGTAAGCTGGGGGATTCTGTTGTGTTGCGGCCGGTCAACCTACCTTGACGTGCTCCTTGATAAAACCCAGGAGCTGTTTGGAGCCCGTTCCCACACCATACTGCAGAGCTGAAGAGAGATCATAGTTACTAATTCCTTGGGCAACGTCCTTCATGCCAATGCGGAGCTTCGTCGTGCCACTTGCTGGTCTAAGACTCTCAAACTCAGCGCCGGGGACCGTGTACTCGGCCGCAAAGAAGGGGAACAAGTCACCGGAAGGCGCACCTGGTCCCAGCGAACACACGCCTTTGTTTTCTGCATCCTGTGAGTCTACCCTCAAGGTTCGGTTGTGGGAGCGTCCTATTATCTGCGTACCAGGTTGTGCAAGTATAGCGTGCATCCGCTGCATGACAGCATCCTATGCCAAGCAGATCAGCATGAATTCCGCTGCACCCAGCGCTGAAGAAGTTGCTTACCCCCCTTGCCGAGGCTTCTGGACTGAACCGATCTGTGTTTCTCAGATTAGTCTTGGAGTCCCCTTCGAGACCAGAGCGCAATACTTCGATACCTTTCCAATCCCTCGCAGGCTTGAGAGTCTCGGCGACACAGACTTGTCCCTCCGGTTTGCCGATCGGCCTCGAATCGATAGCCATCTTTCTGTTGTTGTTGCTGCTGTTCCCAGTGGAGTTCTTGCTGGAGAGCGGGAGAAAGTCGGCCCGCCAAAGGAGAAAAGTGTTAGGAACGCACGATATATTACCATCCACAACCGGCTGTTGCGTCCAATAATCCAACCAATCACCGGTACTAAGAAGTCGTCGGTTTTGGAACATTGCGTCCTCGGAATTAGTTTCACCCTGCCGGACCCGGACACTGACCCTGACTTTACCCCAGATGGGAACCCACAAGGGGCTTTACACCGACACTCCAAGGGCCCCAAACGCGCTCGCTATAGGCAATGGCCCGGGGCCGACCGGGTACTTTTGATGGGAATTAGCATTCCGGAACTGCGAACGGACCTCGGTGCGAATCCGAAAGTGGATCTGATGAGAATATGTAACCGTTAGATGATTAGGTACCCCAGGGGCAATGCGGCGGGTCCTCGAGTCCACTTCGTCCACGAGCCACTTAGTACTCTGTGTTCGTGCAAACCAACCTTTCCTAGAACAGTTCCGGTGTCCAGTTGTATGTTACATGTATTGTGGATCTGAAACATTGTTCGATCTAAACCAATTCGATTTACTGATGGCCCAACCCTTATAGAGTTGAGGAAAGATATATTTGAATAAGCTGACAATGAACCCACACACGGAACCACCACTAGCTTGAACCATTCAAAGTCAAGTTTTCATTTCCAAGTAAAACCAAAAGCCACAGGCAAACAGTCGTATCATACTTCACATTAGCAGTCTCTACGAGCAACAATGGCCATCACAAACGTGCCCGAATACACCGGCTTCGACTACATCGGCTGGTATGTAGGCAATGCGCTTCAGGCAGCTTCCTACTATGTGAGCCGGTTTGGCTTTAAAGTGATTGCCTACCGAGGGCCGGAGACGGGCAGCTACCTCACCACATCCTATGTCATCACCAACGGCTCCGCCCGCATGATCTTCACAGCACCGCTGTCCCAGCCAACCAACAACACATGGGAGCAGCGAGCCTCAGAGGCCGAGTGGGAACAACTGAGGGAAATCCACGCACACCTCACCACCCATGGCGACGGTGTTTATGACATTGCCTTCCAGGTCGATAGCGTCCTCAAGGTGTGGGAACACGCTCTTCGTCAGGGCGCCGTTGTCGTGCGAAAGCCAATGACCGAGTTCGAGAAGGGCAAGGGCAGCGTGACCTATGCCACCATCCAGACCTATGGTGACACGGTGCACACCTTTGTTGACCGTTCCGCCTACACCGGTGCATGGATGCCGGGGTTCAAGGAGATCGAGTCCGAGGATCCTCTCAACAAGCTGCTGCCCCCGGTCAGTCTCATCGAGATCGACCACTGCGTCGGGAACCAGCCCTGGGACAGCCTGGACGATATCGTGAAATAGTCAGTGAATGCCCTAAACCCCACTCCAGAGAAAATAGCACAGACGCAAGATCCTAACTATATGAGCACAGTTATGAGGAAAAGCTCCAATTCCACCGGTTCTGGACCGTAGATGACAAATCCATGTGCACCGAATATTCGGCCATGCGCTCCGTCGTTGTCGCGTCGCCAAACGAGACTATCAAGATGCCCATGAACGAGCCCGCCACGGGTTTGAAAAAGTCGCAGATCGAGGAGTAAGCCCACACCCTCTTCCACCCTTCTTCCCTTTGCGCTTTGATGCAACCGAGGCGAGTCGCCGGGCTGACTGTATCAAAGATTCTGCAACTACTACAATGGCGCCGGCTGTCAGCACATTGCCTTCAGCACGGGCAACATAATCGAGGCCGTCGAGGCGCTGAGAAGCCGCGGTGTGAACTTCCTCCAGGTACCCGACAGCTACTACATCTCGCTGAAGGAGCGCCTGGCAGGTTCGTCCATCAACATCGCCGAGGATCTCGAGGTGCTCAAGAAAAACCACATTCTGGTAGACTTTGACGAGGGTGGATATCTGCTGCAGATCTTTGCTAAGCACGTCCTTGACCGTCCCACCGTCTTCATGGAGATCATACAGCGCTACAACTTTAACGGCTTCGGCGCAGGTAACTTTAAGAGCCTCTTCGAGGCCTTTGAGCGTGAGCAGGAGAAGCGGGGTAATCTGTAATCTAACCAGCTATGGTATAAATAGCCTCAAATATTGTGTAGAAGTAACCAGTTGATCCTGTAGTGACCACTGCAAATCCATATCAAAGTTCGTTGTTGCATTCATCCTACATCTGTTATCTGACGAAATTCTTAGTTCGAGTCTACATGAGAAGGCATAGTCGCTGAGACCATCCGGGAATACATTTAGGCGTTAGTGATAAGCTATTTTAATTCACAAGTATTAAACCTGATCGACTATAAACCTAAGCTATGAACTTCACTATATATCTGTCAGGTTTAAATGAAACGACCATTTAAAATATAAAATAACAATTATAATAGAGTTACTACCTTTTAAAATAATAAGTATATATTATTATAGTTATAAATTAGTGCCTATATTTATATTTAATATAAAATTATATACTTCTTTTATAATGATATAATAAGAAGTATAAAAAAATATTTAAAATAACACAACGTAATTAATATAATAGTACGGTGCTGTAATATTACTTTAGACTTAGCCCAATAAGAATAATAAAATGTTTATAAGCATTTATTTCTTTATATATTAGTTATATCAGTTGAAATCGTAAGAGACTCGCGCTAGAGTAATCAGTAGCTCTAAGTCCTGGCACCCCTTAGGTAGCGACTCGTCTGTGATCAGCAGTACACGTTGTACCACCTCCAGTTGCCGTCACACATCTAACCGGCTGGTATCAGTAGTCAGAGACGCGGCTATGTACACGACGAACGCTTTGGATCAGCTCTGGTGTTCAGGCTTCACGGCATGTCGCACCTGCATTGTATTAGGCAAAGATTCTAGGGTATGAAAGCGTATGCAAAGACTTTACAGGATGTATATGGAGGAAGAGGGGGCAGTTCATCTCGACATTCCAAAATGCCGTGTCGCAAGGTAAGCGCAAGGACAATAGAATAGAACTTTGAGGAGAAGGTAAGAATGCGTGGTTAGGCTTACACGCTTGCTGTCGAGTTAAATGGTACCAAGAAAACGAACCGTTAGCAGCGCGGTTCAGAATCTGTTAAATAATATTGTAAATGACACTCTTAGAAATATGTATCCATAACAGATTAAATTCAGAAAAAAACTATGGTGCCTTTTCCGAAAGTGTTATAACCACACTTTAATACGCAGTAGTTATATTAATAAATTAAGAGTTGATAGCCATTGAGCCGAAATTGAGGTTAGGCGCAGCGAATAAAGTTTAATCACTTCACCCTGTAAGAACATAGGATTATCAGTTAGTCTAGATTGAAAATAGTCGAAAGCTGGTCGCGGAGACATAGAGCCCACAATGCTACAGTTCACAGCCGCTATGAATATATGGCGGCAGGTGAATATTCAAATGAATAATAAATTTAAAAATTATAAATATGTTCTATAGGCGTATTCAGATTATGCCTCTTTGGGCAGTTCATATTCTTTAAATGTTATCGCAAGGAATGAATCGAAGAACAAAGATATAAAAGTGTTAGTTAACCGCTGTTACCAGAGACAGGCGCCCCTAAGCCAACGGAAAGCATGGATCCCGTGTTTGTTCACGGCAAACCACGCATAGAGAGGCAAAATCTGGATGGCATCCCGGAGGAGGGTGCGACACGAGGGAAGGGGACCGAAAGGGGGAACCACAACAGCTTCAGCATGGGATACCGCGAGTCGATGCGGATTTAGGAAGGTATAAAAAAAATACTTCAACTGGGCGTCAACATCGGGCCTGCCTCTTTATCCATAATTCAGATACCGGATGGTCCGATGTGTAACTGGAATGGACAAATGCGCTTCGTGTTCCCGTTTCCCGGTTCTGCGCACAGGCGCCGGCCATACCTGGCGGGAGTTTTGATACAAAATTATCCATACGGCATTTATGTCTAGGGCAGGGACACCACGCAAAAGAGCGGCGTCATACCGCCACCAGTAAACACTCAGTGTCGACCCTTATGGTGGCTATGAAAGCTGCCTCGAACAAGTGTTTTGGATTTTACCTGTATGTTGCACGAGCCAACCAGCAGAGGCGACAACGACACGCCACACAACCCCCCCAACCCCCCCCCCCCAATGCCTGCCCCCCCCCCCCCCACGCCCCCCCGCCCCCCGCGCCCCGCGCTTGGCCTGGATACAAGTCGATTACACCCCACCCCCCCCCCCCCCCCCCCCCCCCCGCAATATGTCCTTGTGCCTACATACTGATATGGCGTTATCGTTAGTACACTTCGTGGCTCAGTTTCTACCGTGGCACCGGTACTTTTTGCACCTCTATGAAAATGAATTGCGGACGTGTGGCTACACAGGCCCACTGGCGTACTGGGACTGGACGCTGGACGTGGCGGACCCGGCGCATTCGTCTATTTGGGACGCAAAGAGCGGTCTGGGTGGCAACGGCGTCAATGCGTTCGAGTCCAACCGCCGAAATGACGCGCTGTTGGACAATGTGGCGAACGGCGTGTACTTCTGTGTCGAGGATGGGCCGTTCGCCGGCCTGAACGTGAGCTACTACAGGACCGAGTACCAACCACACTGCCTCAGCCGCAACTTCAACAACGGCATCGAGTTTCCTGGCGACATGCTCTCGTTCGCCTACACGCCCGCCGTTCTCGCCAAGATCCACGCAATTCCCGGCTACGACGGCTTTCGCCAGAACCTCGAGGGCAACCCCCATGGGGCCGTGCACAGCTCGACTGGTGGCGACATGAGTCCTACATCCTCCCCCAATGACCCCGTTTTCATGATGCATCATGCCCAAATTGACCGTTTGTGGTCCCAGTGGCAGCAGGCAGACGGAGCCGTTCGTGAAAACGAGTACAGAGGCCGCCGCACTCAAGCTGTGGTGGAGAACACCGACGAAGTAGCTCTAGAGGACTTCATGCCCTTCCTAGGCTTTGCCGAAGACTTAAGGGTCGCCGATGTCATGTCACACAAAACGGCTCTTCTGTGCTATGAGTACGAGTAATGTCAGGATAACGAACCGGGGAAAGATATTTACCTAGCTATAACCTTGGTCAGGAGGACTATTGACAATCTCTAAACCCCTACAGTGCAGTTTATTATCTCGTAGAATCGCTGTGTTTATCCAATTTTGTTTTATCTGTGGATGAAATTATAATCGAGAAGGCGGCGTTGCACCTCCCGGGTTGGGTCCCATTCCAGATTTGGCATCGCACGGCTTCACATCCTTGCTAGCGACGCCCTTTCTACAATATAGGCTTCTAAGTGAATCTTATATCAAATATAAAATCGTGCTATTGAACGGAAAAGAGTATTGATTCCAGAGGGTATTAATTAAACTAGAACCGTGTACAAAGATGACTTTTGCCTTGAACTAGTAGCCGTGTTAGCCGTAAGTTATATACCTCATATTTAAGATACTTGTAGCTATTATCACTTACATTATATTACATGATACAATCCTGATATATGGTGAAACAATATCAGAGACAGCCGCAGTAGGAATACTACTCTCTGATCAGTGTTGTCCACCATAAATACGTGCCATGAACATTTTCATAGATTACACAGCAGAATCTAAGACATGCACATTTATTACCTCTTTCACCACTTTACGTTTATGTGAAGTTCAGTAATCACCTCCTTGAGGCTTCTTTATATGATGCCTGCCTCTTGAAGACCTTAATTATAGGATTGCATATACGATACTGCCTAGTTCACGGCTCCACTCTCTCTACGGATTGCTTATAGGATCGACCTCACGACCGCCTCTTTTCACCAGACCTCTAGAGCTTGGACTTTTCTGTTTTAATAGTAATGTTATATTATATTTGGAGGTTCTAAACAGTCTGTAGCTAAAACGAAATCGGAGCCTAGCACGTCTGTTAATTTAACAGGACCCTTAGTACCTGCCACTGACCAGCCATGGAGGACGTGGTATTTCCAGACATCCATATTTTAGCAACAAAGAAAGAAAACCACTCATTCGCGTCAGAATTTTGCATACCACAATCTATCGGCCCATGTATGTAAAACTTTCCAGGCAGGATGTCAAATACCAGACCAACACGATCTAGTACAAAGGGTATCTTCAGTCTGTAAATGATGTACCCAGCTGCACCGCGTTCGAGATGGATCGATCCGAAACCCAAATCGCCATCTTTCAAGACGAAAATATACAGTTACAATAACCCTCTCTCACGTGAAAGGCATAATGGATTGCCCCGCGTTGAGGTCCGTCGACTGCCGCTAAGAGGAACACGTACTCAAGAATCCACGGACACACAATCAATGACTTTGTCCACCTAGGTGGCTTTGACTAGCCAGTTTCCATCCGGGCTCAAACTGGATTTGGGCGCCGTCACTGAAGCCTGGAATTGTGTAGCGGCTCTCAAATGACAAATTCTGGATTAGCGGTAAAGGGCGCGGACAAATATTCTTTTTTTGTACCCGTTTCCAGCCAAAGTATTGTAAAATATCCACAGAAATCTAAAAAGCTAGAGAATACCAAGTCGACATCGGTACTACTGCAACTATTTATCTGCATACGTAGGGGTGTGCTCATGCCAATGGAACCCATCAGGTTGTACATGTGCCGAGAACCCGGATGCAATGTTGGTCAGTATCGGCGCAGGCGAACCCCACCTCCAGGATTTGCTGGCAAACGATGCGCATTATGAGCAAGGGTGGAGAGCGGCTGTGTATCCTATTTGCACGAACGTAAAATGGAAGGTAACCGGAAAGCCGTGTTCCGGATGACTGCTTAGGGTAGCTCTGGAATGCCTGGGGCACGCGAGATCACCATCGCAGGACATCTTAGCCGGGCAGCCAGTTCGCTCGCTTGTTAGATGACCCCAGATCACTTGGGCTGAGAGGTGTGGTGCACGCCGCTTACCAGCCGTGGTGCTGCACATACTTGGCCAAGTTTATTTTTCACTTGAGGAGTTCCCAGTAACTCCTCACTCTGCGCACAGCTACCTCTCTTACACAGATTTCTCACGTAGTGTACGTGGCCTTTTAACGTTTTTGAGGCTGCTGGCACTCTATTTCAGCGACGTGTTGGACCCTTTCCTCGCCTCGGATGGAGATGTGTGTGGTTGCTGTGTCTAGAGACTGCATTGAACCCGTTGGCTGTATTCCTGTCCGTCTGAAATGTGACTGGGTTTGGATAGGTCCAGTTAGTCCACTTGAGATGCGGAGCTTGGCCCTGATCTGGGCCCTGGGGAAACATCCAGCGCGCTCACGGTCAATGAATCCCAGTGGCCCCATGAGACCCATTGTTCATCACTTTATCAGGCCTTAAATCGCAATGATAAAATCGACAGCGGGAGGCGTACATGGCCAGCTGCTTCCAGGCCAACATGAGGTATTTGCTGGTGAAATTCGGTCCTGCACAGTATTCATTCAAAGTAGAGATCCATGAGATAATGCCCCTACATGCCGTCAATATAGCGGGCTATCCAAGTATCGAGCTATTCGCAGACTCCCATCAAGTGGGTAACATTGTTCTTCTTTCGATTTCCCGTGCATATCTGGCCTTTCATTAACAGTGGTATGGCCTGGTATCATCATAAGGAGCAAGTGTCCGCCATCCCGGAGGATGTAACATGGAAATATTTTCAAATTCTCATTCACATGATTCGGTCTATATTTCATAATATGAAGATATTTAAATCCAAAACTCGTCATGACGTTTTTTATTTGGAGATCAGTTAGTTAAACAATTATACTCGCCTTATCTTTGGATTCAATACAAACTTGTCCTTTTCCCCGATATACGGGGCATCCTCTTTAAGCTTCACTAAGCCCTGGCCGTGTAGCCCTCGATCGAGTTCGCTGGCGGCCAGGCGGGCGCGGCGTTGCTGTTTAGCGCGATACTCGGTGTACCTCCCCTCGTCGAGCGCAGCGAAAAGGTAGCGGGGGTGGACAACAATAGCCATGGCGCCCTTCTGGCCGAAGCCGAAAGAGGTGACGCAGAAGGCCTTCATGTCCTGCGGGCGCAGGCGTACGTTCCGGTTGGCAAAGAGCAGCTGCTCGTACTGCTCCAGAGCCGCGTCAATGTCGTCGGCGTTACGGTTGCCGGGCACCAGACCCTTATGCAGGGCTTGCAGCGCGCCGTTGAGCGCCCAGGCGCCCGATGCGCCCAGGCCGTGGCCGGTAACCGACTTTTGCGCCACAGTGAGAAGCGGGTTCCCCGCGTGCCGTCCCAGGTGGCGCATCTGCAGGTCGAGTATCGCCGCCTCATTGACGTCGTTGAGCAATGTCGCCGTGCCGTGAAGGGAGGCGAAGGTGATGTCGTCGACGGTGAGCCCGAACACGGAGAGCGTTCCCGCTATGGGTGAGATATCCGCGTTGTCTCGCCAGTATTCCTGCCCCAGGGCGCGGCGGACCGCCTTCTTCTCGAGCGCCGCCGCGGTCTGGAGGGCAAGCCACGCGTCGGGCCCGAGGCCCTCGACGCCAGCGCCATCCACCAGAGCCTCCGTCTCGAGCCGTGTGCGCCGGTCGATGTCCGACAGTGCCCTGCGCAGCTGCCAAGACCGCGTGGCCGGGTCCACCAGCCCCCTCACGCCGCCGCCGGCAGGACCAGCGGGCTGCTTCGCAGCTGTGAGCATGCCGCGGCCGGGCGCGGTCATGGAGCGGCCCAGTCCATCGGCTGCCATATGCGTCATGGCAACGATGCCGTAAATTGGCAGGCCCATTTCAAGGGCCACGCTGGCGCTCGCCACAATCTGGATACCAGCCCCCTCGCCGTGTACGAACCCATTGCGTGTCGACGTAAAGGGACGCGACATCTCCTGGGGCGCGCGCCCGGCCGCCTCGTCCTTGGCATTATCGATGATAGCGCCCAGCTCGCCAAACTCGTGGTACATCGGGCGCGAGCAGGTGTCGTAGCCGCCCGTGAGGCAGATCTTGGCGCGGCCGGTGCTGATGAGCTCACAGGCCGTATCGAGTGACTCGAGCGAGGTCGCGCATGTGCCGGCGCCGGTCTTGATTGGGCCGCATGCCGAAAGCAGCAGCAGGTTCACCCAGGCGGCAACGGTGCCGACGAAGGTCTCGGAAAGTATATCCTTGGTGGTCTCGTGCTCCAGTAGCCGGCCCTGGAGGATACGCTGCATCGCAGCGAGGCCGCCCGAGCCCGAGCCGATGCAATTTCCGACCTCGGAGACGTGGATGTAGCGGTACAGCTCGTAGACGTCGGTGACACCGGCCGCCAGAAAGGCCTCCACGGCGCAAACGAGCGAGAACAGGCCGGACTTGTCGATATGCGCCGCGAGGTCCTCTGGCACGCCGTACCGCGTCGCATCCCACCCCTGCGGTACCTGAGCACCCACGAAGTAGGACGTGCGGAGCGCCTTGGGGACGAAGATGGTGGCGCCGCTGCGCACGCGCACCCTCGCAGTGACGTTGCCGTCACTCAGCACCTCGATGGCCTTGCCGTGGCGCATCTGCAGGTCGGCCGCCGCCGCCATGCTGCATTCGAACGGCGGCAGGTCTTCTTGCGTGCTGACTTCGTGCAGGACGTTGCGCAGCCGCGCGTCTGGGTCCGCACCCGCGTCCCCGTCCCCTTCGAGCACGCGGATTCCGGTGTGCGCACAGATGCGCGCCTCGAACTTGGCCTTGACGTCCATATCCCGAATCGGCGCCCCGGAGTCGCATTCGACCCAGCCCGGGCCCAGCTCCGTGCCCTCGTGCTGCCGCCGCCGCTCGTACCGCACGTAGCCCATCATCCAGGCCAGCTCGAGGCAGCCCTCGAGCGAAAAGCGCCCCTCTGACTCGAGCTCCCAACGAGTCCGCGCGCTGCCCGCCGCCCCCAGATCTC
Organism: Nigrospora oryzae; assembly: GCA_016758845.1. NCBI lineage: Eukaryota > Fungi > Ascomycota > Sordariomycetes > Amphisphaeriales > Apiosporaceae > Nigrospora > Nigrospora oryzae. Next base: position 2,311,315 of record JADKYO010000007.1, on the reverse strand, counting down.
CAAAGCCAGTGATCACTACCATCGAGTCCAGCTCGAACAAATCCTGGAAGTCGGCCGCGTTGGCGGGCACGGCGTCGGCAAAGCGCTCGGGCAGCACGGGCATCGGGCTCGCCAATTGCGCTCGCGTCTCCGACGGTGTCAGCGTCTCGCTTCTGTCGCCGCTCGGCGCGGCCCGGCCACGTGCCGCCTCGTAGCCAGCCTCCGGCTGCACCCGCTTGCCGACCACGGCGCGATCCTGGACGGCACGGCGGATGGCAGCGGTGTGCTCGTTGATGTTGGCGATTGCGCCGAGGCCGCCGCTGAAGTCGCACAGGATGGGCTCCAGCGCGCACGCCTCGGCCAGGTCGGGAGTCATGACGAGCGCCAGCAGGGTCGCCATCTCGTCGGCCGAGAAGGTGCGCGCGCCCAGCGCTTCAATGCCCTCGGCGAGGACATCGTTGGTGCCCATCAGGCCCGTGCCGCGCGACCAGCCGATGCGCACGCCGCAGATGGCCAGCGAATCGCTCCACGGCTCGCAGCTGACCTTGTTGAGCAGGGCCTCCAGCGCCAGCTTCGACTCGGCGTAGAGCCCGTCGTTGCCCAGTTGCCCGTGGTTGGGCGACAACGGCACCAGCACCTGTGTCGCGTGATGGAGGATGCCCCGCCGCCGCTTCGACGCCACAATACTGCCCATCAACCGCACTGTGTTGGTGAGCATGACACGCAAGGCGAACTCCGATACGGAATCTATGTCCTCGAGGTTCTTGCCGTGGGCCGAGACGGCCGCAAAGGGCACGAGGTGGTCGATCTCCCAGCCCAGCGCCGTGTGGATGTGCTCAACGAGGCTGTGCACATCCTGCACGCTGCCCTGGTTAAAGGGCAGGAGGACGAGCTCGGCCCCCGGCCGGGCCACCTCGGCGTACATTTCGGAGATGACCTTGCGCTTCTCGGGGGTGAGACGGCCAGTGGTTATGGCCACGCGGCACCCGGCCCGCAGCAGCTGTCTCGCCAGCTGGAACCCGATCGAACGCGGCCCGGCGCCGATGATCAGCGTCGTCCCTTCGACGGGGAGCTTGTCGTGCATGCCGAGGCGCCGCTCGGCCTCGTGTAGCGCCCGTGTCAGTGAACTGTTCGCCTGCCACGTGCCGCCCACCTTGGTTGAGACGAATAAGGGCCAGAGTCCAACGCCGGCAGACGCATCTGTGGCGCGGGTAGGCGAGCGGGGCGACAGTGCGGACGAGTCCGACGGGCTTGAAGTTCCAGGCCACGACAGAACCCCTAGGTATTCCTCATCGGCGGAAACGGGCGCTTCTTCGTACATGATCTCGCCGCGGTCCGTGATGATCGTACGGGGCACCGTCTTCCGCGTCGGCCGCACGTACTGTTTGGCGTCGGGCGTGGCCAGGGCACGGTCGTCGTCGATAACGCTACGGAGCAGCCTCATGCAAGCCCGCGACACCGGTGTGCGGCTCTCCCTCTCCCATTTGACGAGAAGGAAACCGGCACATCGGATCATGCGTGCTGTCCTGCGGTACCGTAGCCGTTCGCACTGAGTCGCGATCCAAGCTTGCAGCTCTTGCTCGGACAGTACATCAGCTTGTGCAATGGTGGCGGACAGTGTCACGTAGAGGTCCTGTATAGCCCAGTTCCAACCGGATTGGTAGCGGTACACGAGCTCGGGTCGGAAGTACGGCTTGATTCCGGAGACAAATTGGGCACCGAGCTCGTCAGTGAGATGGTTTGTGCTTTCCCCGTCGGCGGCCGCCGCGGCAGCCAACGTTGCCGCGTTCGGCTCCTGTGACGAGGACGGAAAGTGCTTGGCCATGAGATTCGATAGCTCTTGGGCGAACTTGGCCAGCTGCGGGCTACTCATAGTCGTCTCTTGCACCAGGCAGTTGGCGGCAGCACCGCCTTGCAGCTGCTGGGCCTGCACTGCCCGCTGGAGGCTGCGTGACGCCATATAGGCGTCGGCCCAAGCATCTACCGTCTTCCAGGATTCCTGTTCATCGACAAGGCGCACAGGAATGGCTTCAAAGTCGGCCGAGGTTATAAGCAGGGTATCCTGGTGGCCCTTTAAGAGACCGTACGATGCTTGCAGGTGACCGCGCAGCTTAGAAACCGAGATGGACGGTGACAGCTTAGCCGACACCTTCTTGGTCAGCCATTCGCCCAGGAAGGGGCCCAGCTTGCCTGCATGTGTCGGCTGCAGCTCTTGGCTCAGCTCCGAGACGGCCATTGTCTCGACGGCCTCGGGCAGGTTGCCAAACTCGGCCGTGAGATTGCCGACAATTTCATTCTGGAGGGACGATCTGCCTGAAGGTTTTGTCAGTCAAGGGCTGGAGCTTCAAGGCGAAACCCAAAAATCAGCATGCCTTTCGCGAGAAACTTGACAGACTGGGCGACGTCGACATTCCCTTTCGCCGTCTTGAGGCCAACAGCCACGATCGCAAGTACCACCTCGTGGGCCGTGGGGGGTGAATCTTGGACCGCCGTCTGTTCAACAGGAGCGACGAGGGGTAAAGGAGCGGAGGAAGCCGTCACGGGCACCGCCTCGGCTTGGGACGCCTCGACGCTGCCCCCACCCTCTTCTTCGTTTTCGCTCTCGGGCTCGGGCTCCGAAGCTTTGCGGAAAGCCTCGAGCTCGTCGTTAAAGGTTAAACACTCATGCGTTCCCTGGATGCTGTTGCCAGCCTGGGCCAGAGTCTTCTTCATCATAGTTGCGAGCGTGGCCGATGGGCCGATCTCAATGAATCGTTGGCTCTGGTCCTCCATTCCCAGTAGCGTGTCCTGTGTGGCAATCCTGCATATAGATACGTCAGTTGGTCATATCGATCAATGGAATCGTCAGTCGCTTACCACTGCACTGGCATGGATAGCTGATGCCTGTATTCAAACAATCAGCGGGTCGTGTTCTTGTAGACCAGCTGAAGCCTTTTTAGAAGCGTTGGGTGGGAGCGCTACTCAAGAAGGGCCAGCATCATCTCGTAGGCCAACTCGTCGTTTTCCCTCATTTTGCGTGGCGCGGCTGCTGCGTCTGTCGCCATGATTGTGTTTATTTGGGCTGTGATATTGCTCCGTCTGAATGCAAAGTGCAATTGGTCTAGGTCGAAGATGAAAGATTGAAAGGCAGCAACACGGTAGATATTGTCTGCTCAGGCGCTGACGCCTAGCAACCATTGCAGTCCAGAAAACGGATATGGATGAGAAAGGTACTATGTGACTTAGCGATAAAGGCGTGAGCACCCTTCTGGACCCGACCGGGTTGTGACGCGTGATGCCCCTTTGCTATGCCGTGTCAGTGTCAGTTTCATTAGTAGGCATGGCCACACTTCCGGGCTAGAACGTACGTATCGCTGCGGGCGGGGTGCACGATCCGGCTGGAACGCCAGACAGTGAAGGTCAGCGAAAAAGAAAGTTCCAGGTGCAGGCAGCCCGTGGCCATCTGATTCGGATTGTGCACTAGAGCGGAGGCACCACCTCCATCACTGACCAACCTGCTGAAACTTGTCAGGGTGGTGCCACCAACTCAAGCGGGACGTTCCGGGGATCCTGATCCAAACTTGAGATCCCGGGAAGATCCTTTTAGAGCACGAGGTGGAGAACCAAAGGTCAATCGTCATTGCGTACAGGTGGTAAATGGCGTGATACCAAGCTATACTCGCTAGAATTCGCCATCTGTCCATCCGTCCGTCAGATTAATTTTGCGCTTTGGGCTCCAGTCTGACCTCGGTCGCTTCAACTGGTTCTTTTTCAATGCCATCAGTGTCTCCAGTTACGTCCTGTCAAATTTGAAATACTAGAGACACGACAGCCGTGGCAAGAGGGGTCGACTGAGGTATGAATAGGGTAGTCAGGCCGTAGGGCCCAAAGCCAATGGTTCTGTACTCCCATCACTTCGCCAACGGCAATGTAAAAATATTCCCCTTGAACACAAGACAGATATTTTCGAGCCACTAATTACGCGGATCTTCACACTTGCTTGTTAATGAAATATTTTAAACCATAAGTCGTCTAAGATAAACTAGCATTGCCCTAACAGCTGTAAGAATTACCGACTAAGGTGCTACGCAACTTTGCAACCACTGCCAAATGTATGTTCATCGGCATAACTAACAAAAGCAAGCGAGTAACTCGATGACCGAAGAAAATGGCAATGTTCCTCGGGCGAGAGACCCACGTCATGTTTATCTTTGTCACCCCTCAGCCCTAACCATGCCATCGTCCATTTTCGCAATGTCTGGCCACAGAACAGAACAATCTCCCCACTGGCCGTCCAAGAGAACACCAATGTAAACAACCCTCCCTCGCCATTTTTTACGTGTGGGTATTGCCCCGGATGGAGGCTGTGCCCCAGCTGTACCTCGCCTTTCTGCTGTACCCACTGCCTCGCCAGCTCGTCATGGCGCAGGTTCAGAGCCACCTCAAGGATATCCAGGAGGTCGTGGTGAAGTCTCACACAGTGCCTGAACAGCGCGTGTAGGGTCATCTTGAGAACCTCCCCGCGGACACCGATAGGCCACCGCGTCGGATGATGCGTCTCACAGGGCGGGCCCGCCACAAAGGACTCAACGACCGTTCTCTTCTGAGCATCGCTCGTGACTTGGCGGTAACCACGTGATGGGCCGCTTTCAGGACAGGGTGAAACGGCTGCCGAGGCCTTGTGCTTCGGGGGGAGGTCAAAGAATTCCTTGCTCTCTCGTCCGGGCACGGTGTGAGCGAAGAAGACCAGTGTGAATAAGTTCATGGCACAGGTACAACTCACCAGTTCAAATGCCCGACGCACCTTGCACGCCGGCACACCGTGTCCTGTTAGCCTGACGGCGCCGTGCCGTGCTAATGAGTCAACAAGGTCTTGCGGCAGGCTTGTATCCTCGAACCTCGGCTCATCGTAGAGTGGCGAGATATCAATGGCTGGGACAAGCATGAGATCGTCCTTATCAAAGGGAGTTGTTTTCCTGTTCCCTGGACTCATTTTCCTTCCCTCGTTAGCCTGTTTGTAACATGCTAGACGGTTTTCTCGGATGCTCAGTGTTGATCCCAGGGTTATAGCAAGACCAGAAGGGATTGGATGAAGCTATAGCGGATATGGAGGTTGAGCGAGGCGGGCAAAGTTTAACCAAAACAACAGGTCTAGCGGACTCTGGATTAGCAATGGTCCGCCTTAAGCGAGAAATGAAAGTATCACCAGACAGACGCAGAAACTCACGTGGATCCATGGATGGATTCTGTGATGTTACTGTTTGGGAGGGCTGTCTCAATCCCTAGCGGGCGCCATGGTGGCACCACATCCAGCAATACCTTTCTACCTCGGGTACAGCCAGAAGTTTGCACGGAATCAACCGAGTGGGACCAGCGGTGGTGCCACCCATGTTGAACCACCGCCGTGGTCTGACCATTGTAATTCGGATGAAAGAGGCAATTTACATGATCTAGAAGCTGTTCTGGAGTGTAAGCCGACTCTTCTCGGACTGTGCCAGACATTGGGCTACCGCACTTGTGAACCTAGAGGTGTTTCAAAACACAATGGCAGCACAAAAAAAGAATAGACAGTAGTGTAGAACTCTATACAGTTCCCCGCAGCGGTGTTCTGAACAACTCTTATAAAGTAGCTTAAGGCCAAGCCAAGCCAACGCCGTCGAAGGCCTCCGAGCCACGACCTCGCTGAAGAATGCCCGGGCGCCGTATCCCGTCGTTCTATTTCAGAGCGAACTCGGTGTCAGCTCCACGAACAGAGGCCACGTAGTCGTAGCCCCGCCATCGACGTGGGTGATGTGCCGTCGCTAGCACGCACGCGTCAGTTCTAGCGGCTAGGCTTCTCGATGTCCTGGGCGTGGTGTCAAGCTGGCGCCAAGTCGCGAGCATGATGAACTCGTGGGGACGGCTGCCAACTCGCGTGCCGTGTAGTGGTCGCTACCGGTCTGTACGCCCATTGTGTTCCACAGCGCCCTAAGGCCAATGCCGTGTGCATCAGAGAGCCCGCAGAGTAGTCACATCCACGTCCACAGGTTATCGTGTGTCGCTTTTGATTTGGAGTTCTCAGGCCCCAAGTCTGCGACAGCATCGGGCCCAACGTGTGCCAATAACTCAGGCCAAATAACGTCTCCATACGAGTGCACAATCACAACATATGGCTGCACAACCATAGCTTCGTCCTGAGGATGCAGCCCGTCAACATCATACGTGGCGCCTCCAAGAGGGACTCGGCGTTGCATTGCTGCCCTGTGGGCTGGAGGCCCCTTGGAAAGGATGATGGCGGAGGAACATAAGTGCAGCCGAACCGTGTGAGCGAGTTCATCGACGAGAAGTTTGACGATATAGACCTGCCTAGAACTTCTCCAGATACGGTAGTCAGCCGTCGGTCCCTTTGGGCAGACGTCTGGGAGTGGAAACGCCGTCAATGCGGCAAAACAGCAGTCAATAGTCGCGGATAGGTCGCGCGCCGTGTGGGAGAACTGTCCTTGTGTCGGATTTTGAAGAAGTGATAGCATGCTTGGGATAGGTGAATACCTCATGATATCGAAGTTATTCAGTAGAAGTGTATTAGAATAGGTGTCACGTAAGTGGTGTAGTAAATCACGACCGATTCGGCGTCCCCATGCTTTGCAAGAACCGTCCCTTCTTGCCCCCATATCTACTCCCCAGCCCGCGTCAGTGTCATCTTGCGTTCTACCCCTTCCAAGCCGCTCGCCTCGACCGTCCTCATCAGACTTTCCACAGTCACGCTCTCACCCCCCTCCGTTCCCACCATGGCCCTAACAACCCCGTCCAGCACCGCCACGAGCCTGCGGACGGCTTGCTCCTCAACGACATCTCCCGCAAACACAACACGGACGGTCAAACAGTTGAGAGCCTTGCCGTGTGACACAAGCGATATGTCGATAGCCAGCGGGCCGCTGTCCGCGTTGAAGAAAGACGGCTCACACCGCTGAAGGCCAAAGGCGCCCGCGGCTTTGTGGCTGTACGGGTCGAATGGGTGGACGACAACGATGGGTGCTGTTTGGCAGGCGGCCTCGGCGTCGGCATGCAGGTGCGCCGCGCGTTCGAAGCCGTAGTGCTCATACGGCGCGAGGGCACGCAGCTGGTCACGGACGTGGGCCGCAAAGGCCGTTACTGTCGCCTCGGGCGCACCATGGCGCAGGCGCAGTGGCAATGTCGTCACCGTCGGGGCGACCAGGTCCTCGATGCCCGGCACTACGGTGAGGGACCGGCCCGTGGAGACGAGCTGCAGGACCGTGTCCGCGGTCTGGGACTGTTGGTGCAGTGCCAACCCAAGGGCCGCGTACACCAGCTCGGCATGGGTTGCGTGGCCTTTCGGCATGATGCCCGTGGGAAATGTTATTTCGTGGCGGAGAAGGCGATTTGGGGGGCCGTTACCGCCAGGCTTACGCCCCAGCGGCTTCGTTCTGGCGCCCGACAGGGCGTCGTGCCAGAAGGCTGTAGCGGCCTCTTGGTCCTGGTCTTGCAGGGCCTTGATGAAGTGGCGAAACTTTACCGGTTCCGGGGTGACTGCCGTTTCGGCGCCCTTGTCCTCGCCCAGGCACGCATACTCGAGTTCCAGCCGTTCGAAAACCTTGTGTAGGGACCAGCCATCGTAGATGGAGTGGTGCAGCGCTAGGATGAACCACTTCTTGTTCAGCAATGTCGCCCGCATGAGGCGCTGTCCGAACTGAAACTCGCGGGCCCTGTCGGCCGCAAGGAATTCCTCAACGTCGGTGGTAGGGCAATCGGCATGAATAACATCGTCCAGGGGCTTCATGACAACCTGAACTAGCGTTTGCTCGTGGGACTTGACGATGCGGGTGCGCAGGATGTCATATGAGCCCATGACGCGGTTCCACGCACGCTCAAGGCGATCCAAGTCGACTTGCTCCGTAATCTCAAAGACCTCGCGATGCTGGTATGCGCCCGGGCGAGCCAGTGTCTGTCGTACCATGAAGTCTTGAGCCGGTGTCAAGGGATATGCGTCAACCATGGAGCCTGGGTGCACGCCGGCTAGGTCCGTCGCCTGCACCCTGAGAATCTCCAGGTTGATCGAGCCGGGCGGGATGAGGGAGAAAGCAGGCACCTCGGGTACCCTGTCGCCCTGGATAGCCGGTACCCTATCTTCCAACATCTTCGCCAGGTCACCGAGCCGTGGGCGGTCGTACAGATCCTCGACGGTTAGCGGAACCCCCCCAGAGCGAGCAAGAGATGCTATCTTCATGGCTGCTATCGAGTCACCGCCGCGCTCAAAGAAGTTTGCTTCAACGCCGCAGTTGTCTGGTGCGAGACCGAGTACTGTGCACCATATTTTGTGCAGCTGCATCTCCATCCTGCCCTGTGGTGCCTGTATTGCCGTCTGGCTGGACAATGAGAAGCGAGAGAGCCCTCCAAAGCCGACGTTGACAACAATGGCCTTCAGCCGCTTGCGGTCCGTCTTGGCCGATGCGTTGAGAGGCATACTCGTGATAGGCACAAAGAAGCTGGGAATTTGAAAAGGCGGCAAAACCAAGGCCAGCGTCGCCCTGAGACCTTTCATACGTTCGACAAAGTCCTGGAGAGCGGCACCCTCGCTGATGAGCGTTTCTTTGCTGCGGTCTTGGGCTTGGCCAGCCGGCGTTGTGTTGATGAAGGCGACTAGGCGCGAGTCGTTCACATCGGCTGGGTTCTGGATCACCTCCACCGCCACCTCGAGGCCAATGGTGTCGCCTAAAGCGACGCGCACCTTGTTTTCGACCTCGTTCACGTCGACTTTGAGGCCGTGCAGCTTGACCTGCGTGTCCTTGCGGCCCAGGAATTGGACCCGGCCCCCCGGCATCCATCGGGCTAAATCACCCATTCTATAGATGCGGTTATTTTGGCCTTGGGGCAGGAACGGCAGCCGCTGCACGAACGCATGCGCCGTCTTTTCGGCGTTCTTATAATACCCAGCAGCCACGTTAGGGCCCTCGACCAGAAGCTCACCTACCGCACCGATAGGCATTAGACGTTTGATATCGTCAGGGTCGACGATCCATGTGGAGCATCCTAGCGACCAACCAATATCGGAACCGACGTCTGCCACGGTGAAGTGCGGGTGCGCATGGCTCCATATGGAGGTCTCGGCCGGCCCAAACGAGTTGATAAGATGTAGACGATCGGCCCATGTCGTGACGTTAGCCACAGTAGCCGTCTCGCCTCCGTATACCAGTGTGCGGAGGGTCGGCACGTGGTCGGGGTTCAGCAATGATGCGACACTAGGCGTCAGGAAAGCCCAGTCAACACGCATCCTCTCCATGGCGCCCACCAGGTCATTCATTCGCTCTTCGTCACTGGGTATGCACACCTGTACCAAGGTTATTATGCGGCTCAAAGTCAATCTGGAAGGGTTTGTGGCTCACCGTTGCTCCTCGGGTCAACGACGTGAAAATCTCTCCGATGCTCACGTCTGAGGTGTATGCCGTGAACTGTAAGTTTCTGCCACCTTTACGAAAGCAGAGCGTCTCGCCGTGGCCACGCATGCTGCTGCAAAACGCATAGTGGTCGATCATGATTGCCTTCGGCTTTCCGGTGCTGCCACTGGTGAAGAGAAGGAAGGCAAGGTAATCTGGTGTAATACTAATTCCGGCCCCATTCGCTCCGGACAGGGCCCCGGGGGCGCGTATGCTCGACCCGACACAGAAGTGCCTAGGAAATGTGTCCCGCACAAGGGGCATGTTTTTCTCGCTACACAGGACGAACTCGGCGTCTACGTCCGAGACGAGCGATTGGAGGACATCCGGTGTTTGTGCTGGGTTGAGCGCTACGTTGGCAGCCCCGAGCTTCAGCACTGCCATCATTGCCACTACCGTCCACATGCTCTTCTCGAATATCAATGGGACGCGCATGCCTGGCCGCAAACCGCACGATGTCCAAAGGTGGCCTGCCAGACTGGAAGACAGATCGTCAAGCTCCTGGAACGTCAGGATTCCCTCCCAGGAAACGAGGGCTTCGGCGTCAGGTTGTTCCTGGGCTTGGATGCGAAAAAGCTCATGGACTAAGGCACCCATTGGCTCAACAGGCTTTCCATTCCATTCATGCATCTCCTCTAAGTCCTCGGGCGCGGCCAGCTCGAGATCGGCAACGCGAGTTCTTTCCAAGCCGTCGCTGCAAAGCTGCTTCACGATGTGGGCCATCTGGCGCAGGAACCGCTGTACCTGGTCCTCGGAAAGAAGTCGGTCATCATAAGATGCCGCCAGTCGGAGCGTGCTTCCCGCCACGGTGGCCTCGAGGACAAGTGCACAACTCAGGAAAGCATTTTTGAGGCTGGAAGGAAGCTCCGTCGGGAGTATCAACGTATCAGCTGCCAGGGTGTCCACGTTCTGCGGAGCCACTGCGTCGACCTCGTCCACCTGTACGACAAGGAGGCTCTGCGCTTCGATAGAAGCTAGACCCTCCATGTTGTGGTGCCTGATGTTTTGCAGACCATCCTGCTCGTGGGCAAGCATGGAGGCGGCGTCCGCCTGGACTTCGGACAACAGCGAGCTCACCAACTTCTCTCGCCTGACTTGGATGCGGACGGGGACCGTGGCAAGAGTCGGCCCGGCTACAAGCTCGGCCGATGGGAGAAGGCCAGAAGCGCGACCATACACTGAGGACGCGAAAATGACGTCGTCGCTACCTGAGTAGGCGCCGAGGAGTATCGAGAAGGCAGTCCGAAGCCAAGTAGTCGGCGTAAAGTTCATCCCAGTGCGATCAGCCGGTAAATTACAGGTGGAAGACTGTACGCGGCTAGACTTGGGGCGGAAATCTAGAGACGGCAGTTCAGGCCAGTCCATCTTGGGGGCGCCGCTAACGTATCGCTGCCAGAACCTCTGGCTCTTCTCGTGGTCTCGAGCCTCCAGACAGTTGATATAGATACTGTACGGAATCGTATCTAACTTAGGTATACCGGCGTAGGCACGCTGGACCGAAGTCTGAAGCAGTTTCAGCATCCATCCATCGTATATAGCATGATGGATGGTCATAACAAAGTGTTTCGTCTGTGTTTTTTCGTCCTGGAAGGCGGCAAGGCGCAGCATACAGTCGCCTGCCCGCATCCTTTCTCGAGCGTCCACTTCGAGATATTCTTGTAGCGTGCGCGGTCGCTGCCACCGAGGCTTCAACTTCGTGACGGCTTGCATCATGCGAACACTTCCGTTATCCAGAAGGGAGGGAAAGAAACGGGTGCGAAGGATTGGCCAGTCGTCGAGGACCATAGACCATGCCGTCCGAAACCGATGATATTCGAGCCCAGCTGACATCTCGTAGACCATCTGGGCCACATAACTTCCCCGCGCATCCTGCGAGACAGCCAGAAGGCCTTCTTGAAGAGGGGTGCAAGGGTATATGTCCTCAATGTCGCTTTCTTCAATACTCAGCTGCTTTGCCGAGGCCTTGAAAAAACCGGACTGAGCAGCCTCCCTACTTCCAACAGTCACGTTGGGCGGTGCGACTGGAGCATCCGTAGTAGAACCCGGGCCGTGGTGAGGGTCCTTGTCATCTCCGTTTCCATTGTCAATGACAAAGGCGACTTTAGCCATATCCTGGAGAACGGCGCTCTTGAAGATATCTTCCACGGAGATGTCGATGCCGTCACGCCTGGCGGCGGATACGAGTCGCATAGCAGATAGAGAGTCCCCGCCAACCTTGAAGAAGCTATCCCGAATGTCAAGGTCTAGTTCGCGACCAAGAGCAATGCCCCAAAGTCGCGCAAGTACGCGTTCCATAACCGTTCCCGGCGGTTGGAAGTGTTGAGACTTGATCATAGTGCCCAAACGCACTAGCTCTTCCATTGGCATCATAGAGGCGAGGCGCTTGAGAATCTTTCGATCGATCTTAGCGGACCCGTTCAGAGGCATGTCCCATAGTGGTATAAATGCTGCGGGCACCATATGTCTTGGGAGGGCAGCCCGCAAGGCCTGTTCCAGACCCTCTAAAGTCGACCAAATCCGATTCGAAGTGTCGCGTACGAGGAAGGAGAGGAGCGTTTGGGACTCAGCGTTTGCCGGTAAAGAGAGAGGGGCAGCAGAGGCATTTTCATCTGCCTGGCATCCATTCTGCCCTAGGTGTTTGGGAGCAATAAAAGCGACAAGCACCCGTGCCGAACCAACCGGTAGCGGACTGACCACGTCGACGGCAATCATCATGTTGTCGGGTACCTGCGTCCTGATTTGGTGCTCGATCTCTCCCAACTCTATCCGGAGGCCATTAAGCTTGACCTGGTGATCGCGCCGACCGAGAAACTGCACCATTCCGTTGGGCAAGAAGCGAGCAAGATCGCCACTTCTATACATCCGCATCGATTCCCTGCCGGCGGGCATCCAGGCAGGGTCCTTAACGAATGCCGCGTCGCTCTTGTCGGGGGCATGGAGATAACCCGCAGCCACGTTAGGGCCTTCGGTGAGCAACTCGCCGATCGCTCCGATGGGCAGAAGCCTATTATAGTCATCAGGATCTGTAATCCAAGTCGCGCAGCCGATACCATAACCAATATTGCTGCCAACATCACCGAAGTTGACAGGACGTGGGATACAGTGCGTCCAAATGGAACACTCGGCGGGACCAAAGCTGTTAATCAAAACCAGCGAGGGTGCCCAAGTAGTAATGACCTCTAGGGATGCCGTCTCGCCGCCTAAGACAAGGGTACGTAATTTGGGTATGTCGGATGGCTTTAAGAGTGTGGCCACGCTGGGTGTAAAGAATGCCCAGTTGACGCCGAGATCGCGCATCGCGCCAGCAATGTTGTTCTTCCGATCCCAGTCCGACGGAACACAAACACAAGACCCAAAGGCCAGAGACGTGAAGATCTCGCCGAGGTGGACGTCCGAGGAGTACGCCGTAAACTGGAAGTTCCGTGACCCCGGGCCCGTGGTGAATCGGAGAACCTCACCGTGGCCTCGGATACTGCTGGCGAATGCCATGTGTGGTATCAGAATTCCCTTGGGCATACCTGTGGATCCGGAAGTGAAAATCACAAAGGCATTCTGAAGGGGTGATACTGGCTTCTCTTCGCCGAGCCGCCTTTGTAACCGTTGGCCATCGAGGACTCGCACGGTCTTCTCATCAAACAGCACGACTCGGCGATCCAGGCTGGTCGCGAGTTCATGGTTTGTAACGCTTGAAATCAGCAAGACATTGCCCATGGGAGCAATGAGGCCTTGAAGACGCTTCGCGGGCTGCGATGGGTCAAGAGCAACACTTGTGGCGCCCGCTTTCAATACTGCAAGCATAGCTATAATAGCCAGACCGCATTTCTCAAATAGCAGCGGTACGTACGACCCGTGCTCGACCCCAAGTGACTGCAGTAACCTGGCAAGCTTCTCGGAAAGAGCATCTAGCTCTGAGTACGTCCATCGGCCATCGTGAGCACAAATGGCCGGCTCGTTAGGTTGCATATCCACGCGGCTCTGGAAAAGGTCATGGACAGTCCGTTCCAGCGGCGGGAGAATACAATCATTCCATTGGCACAATTCCGCCCAGTGGGAAGGGGGAACATGGTCGATGTTTCCGATGGTCGCCTTCGAGTTTTTGTCGCATACCTGGAGCAGAACATGCTCGAAGTGAGCGAGCAGGCGTCGCACTTGAACCTCTTCGATGACGGCAGGATCGTGGCTCGCGGTCACTGCAATGCTCCCATCCTCAACGCACGGCATGACCTCAACAACTAGGGCGTAATTCCAGACCATCCGACCCTGTAAGTCGTCCGTCTCCAAGGAGAATGGTCCCCCCTTGCTCGAACGCTTACGAGCGTCGGCATGGACAATGAGCAGGTTTTGAAAAGTAGTGGCCGACGCGCAACTAGCGTCGACGGTTCTTATACGACCCAAGCCGATGTGAGAATGAGAGACCATGGACTGGAGCTGAAGCCGCAAGGTCTCCAGGAGTTGCGACAGACTGGCGCCGGGGCTATCGATAGCCACACGATGTGGCACGATGGCTAATGTCGGTGCCAGCGTCGGGCCCTTAGAGAGATTCAGGCCAGCTCCAAACACCACGTCGCTGGTGTTCTGGTATTTGGACAGGACGAGAGCCCAGGCCCCGTGGGCGGATTCCAGGAAGGCCGAGGGCTGCTTTCTGGCGGCGTTAGGCAGGACAACGCTTTTCTGGACACGACTAGCTGCCAATGTGACGTTCTTGGAGGGCATCTCCGGGAAATATGGTTTCGGAGCGTCCCGTAGCATCTGGGCCCAGAAGGTTTGCGAATCTTGCATCCCGTTATCCAGTGCTGTCGGTCCGTCGACCGAAGGTGAAGTGAAGCGAAACGCAGGGCCAGATTCGCCTGTGGCCCTTGCATTAAGGTGCTCCAGCAGGGCGGGCGTCACAGTCGGGTCGAACACGGCAGCGTGAGCTGTCATGACAACCCAGTGGACCTTGCTGTCTTGACACACTCCTCCTCGGACGAGCGTAAATCGACTCAAGGGCTTACCAAACCCAAGCCGGAATCCGCTTTCAGCTGCAAAATTGTCCTCGAGTTCCAGAGCCTCGCTCCATTGGATCGCGTCAGCAACGACGACCTGCAGGATATCTTCTTGGCCTGCGCGTACGAGGCGAGTACGAAGTATAGGCGACTGCTGGTAGAGAGCCTCAAATGCAGCCACGATCCCGACCCGACTCAAATTGGCTTCTACTTTAAAAACGACCCGTGACCAGAAGGCCGACGGCTGTTGTATCGAGGCCGCCATGTACAAGCTCTGGGTCGGAGTGGACGGGGCGATGCTCTCTACCAGAGAGAGCGGAACGCCGCATTGGACAGCCGCATGCATTCTGGTTCTGCTGGAAATGATCGAGCTGTCTGGCTCTGTGGAAAATGCCTGTCGTGCCGTGGCCGAGTTCCCCTGGATGGTATCGGCAACACGATCCAAGCTGGCGTCTGGACACGCCGCGAAGGCGGCAACAACTTCTTCCAGCTGTCTCGCTATCTGGGCGACCTGACTTCGCCGCAGAGCCCGATTGTCGTATGTCAGCTGCAGTAATGCCCCGTCGCCCTCTTGTGGGCACAGTTCCAGTACCAATGCGTATTCGAACGCCTCGGGTTCATCCTGGCCCTCTGGCACCATCAGATTTCGATAGCTACGGATGGCGTCCGTGCTTTGCACATTGACGAGAGTTCGGAAGCCGCACGCTCGCTGCGCATCGGCGCCCAGGTCACTGATAGCGGACAGGCCGACCTGTTCCCACTCGTCGATCTGGACAGCCTGTAGAGTGACACGCTGGAGAAAATCGGCAACGGTCGACGAGTGAGAAAGTCGCACTCGCATCGGGGACGTCGCGATCATTGGCCCCACGATGGCGGCACAGTTCGGTACCGGGGCGTACCGGCCACCGTTGGTGATGCCGAAGACCACATCGTCCCTGTGCTCGTAGCAGCCGAGAAGGTACGCCCACGCAGCTCTGAAAAGGTTGGCCTGGGTGAATGCGCATTTGGCGCCGGAATGATGGAGGCAGTGCGTGTACAGCGCGTTGGTGCGGAATCGCGAAGTCTCGGTCAGTCCTCCGCTATTTTCGGGGAAAAGGGAAGCTGGGCAATCGAGCAGTTGTTGTGACCAAAAGGTTTTGGCCTCAGGGCTCTTTCTAACTTCCATGCTGTACGACACGAAAGAAGCGAACGCTGGCGGAGACGGTAGAATGCCAGCCCCCGTCGCGATGTCCACCAGATGTCTCATAATCAAGTCCAGAGTGGACATGTCGTACATGGCATGATGTGAGTGCCACAGAACAAAGAGGTTATCACAATCTTCGGCGACTACCACGCGTAGCCGAGTCAAAGGCACCCCCAAGGCAATGGTTTGCTGCGGAACCTGGGCGACGGCCTCATGTAAAGAGGGAGATCGGAGTATCTCGACAACCTGGGGCTCTGAGAGGATGACCTGCAGAAAGCCGTGCGTTGCCGAAGTCGTCATGGCCGTCCTCAGAATGGGCAGTTTTTGGACGGTACGTCGTAGCCATTCCCTCAGATCGTCGGGGTCGATGGGCACCACGCAGCGAATTATCCGTAGCTTGATGTAAGCGCCCGGGGTGCTAGTGGACCGAGCCATCAGACCTGCCTGCAGAGCCGTGGCCGGGTAAACGTCTTCAATTTCTCCATACGCATCACCGCACTGCTCTCTGGCGAGCCTGACATCATCCTGGTCGACCAAGGAAAAGGGCCGGGGAGGCGCGTAGTCGTTAACCTGGGTCGCGACTCCAGCAAGGGATATGAGGGAGGTCATGTCGGCAAGTTGGGGCGCCTGGAAGATCATATCACGGGAGAAATGGATTGTGGGATACCGGCGCGTTACCGCGACCACAAGTTCAGCCCCGGCGATAGAGTCGCCACCCAGCTCAAAAAAATGCGAGCCATCGGTTATGTCCCCGGGGTCAAGATCCAGAATGTCGGCCCAGAGCTCGCGGAGAGCCGCCTGCAACTCTGCCCTCGTGGGCGTCTGCGCGACAACTTGGTTTGCTGTCGGTGCTGCTGAAACCTGGATAACAGCTTCATCCCCTTCACTTATGTCGAGCGTAGTGTGTCTTGTAGATGCGACAGTCGGCGGCTCAAGGAAAAGCACCATGGTGGGTGTAGCTGGGTATTCGGAAGTCTCCCCGCTCGTTCTGAGGTCGCTGGCCTGGGCTGGTTCAAAAAGGGTATGGTGAAAGAAGGGGGTAGAACTGTAGTGAGGACTGGAGATGCGGCACTTGAGCTCATGGCGGATAAGGCCCCGGCGCAGACCGGGACACAGACTCGTCTTCTATGTTCTCGTCAAGGTCAACATCACGATGGGCTGCGGCATCTGAAAGGCCGGTCGGTACTGGGTTAGGTACGCTCGCGCTGTGAGCTTCAGTGGGCACCACCTGGGTAGTGGGACCACATACACGGGAGAGCTACCCGTAGCTAGGCAAAGAGAATTACCACTGCCGCTGCAAAACGCGCAGGGCCACGCTAGCCTGGCGACCTCCCTAGTCAGACGTACGGGGGTATCTGGAATGTCGCATGTACTCGTTAGTGCACTGGACAGGGGACAGGGCACATGGAGAGTCTGTGGAACCACCCTCTCTGCGGGGTGGTGTACGGACGTCCGACCCGCCGACGGTGCTGCAAGTCTTGCGGGCATGCATGCAGTTCGCGGCCCAGATCCCGATCTAAACCAACAGAAAAACACCCGCCGCATCATCGAGCCTGGCGAGATGGTGAAACAGGCCGACGGCTTGGCCGAAGAGCGGCTTCACGATATGCTCCAAGGGGCCAAAGAGGGCGGTGCCGCCCTCAGGCACACGCACAGCTCGGCAATGTACCACGCCAGTCCGCACGGAACAAGGCAGTACGCCGTTGGATCATGTGGGCATACAATATAGCGAGGCGGTAGACACGGAACGAAGAACGTAGACGGCGTTGGGGGCTGCATTCAGAGATCATGCCGGGCGGAGGTCACAAATAAAATCTATAACGGCACAACCGTGGTCGATGCCGACGCATTACATGATTCTCTACTCAATGGCCCAAAAGACTGCAGATCGAGGCTAAATAAGTCGCTGTAAACCCTCTTACCCCCCCAATGACCACCACACTGGAACCTGGGGTGCAGGATGGCTGGCTGCCTTGCAGCTGCTTAGGCCTCCTTACGAGCTGAGTATGCACTTGACCCCACCCCCTCTTCGCGTCCCATCCCCGATCGAGCTTGCCCTCAGGTCTTCGAGATGCCCATGAAACTGCTCCATATGCCTTTATCGTCGTCATGGCCTTTGGCCGCGAGTCACAGCTCCCACTTCCAACGATTGGCACCTGGGCGCCTCTCTCCGGGTGGCACCACCCCCTACACGGGAACTCACGCAGGTCCCGGACCTCAGCAGTGCAGCACGGGGCCGTAGCTCCAACATGCACACCACCCACCCATCCTCTCACGATAACCTTCTTGTCCTCCGTGTCGGTCACTGGGGTAGACAGCACTACACGTGCCAATCCACGTGCAACGGCCTCCAGCCGGTGGGTTACTTCTATCGACAGCATTTCCCACTCGCGTGGTTGGATGTGTTCAGGCGCTTGCAATTCTCGCCTGCCTTTCTTGCTTTATCTACCCAGAATTTTTCGCTCACTTCAGCTTATCAGGTTGCTTCTTGTCGGTCTATCATAAAGACCATCCGCGCCTATACTCCGCAAAGCTCCCACTGAGTCCTAGTTTTAGTTTGGATTCATAGTCGACAACATGACACCAGATTCTTTACCGCCTCCTGCCCCCCCCTTGACCCAAAAGCGCTGGTCTAGATCCCTGCCCCTCGCGGGAGAGACACCGTTGCTCCTCGTATGGGGGGGCATCGGCTTCTCCCGACGCCCCGTCCGGGACCTCCGCGAGCTCTACACCCTTCACAAAGCCGAGCTCACGCATTTCCTAGAATACTGCGACGGCATCCTTCATGCTCTTCTCATTGAGGATGTCAGGGGCAACGCGCAGAAGGTTGAAGGAGGCCTTATGCAGTGGATGACGGCTGCGTCTAAACGGTCGCCCCCTGCGTCGGCCGGCATCGCCTTGGCCGTGACCACCATCTTGCAGATCGCCCGATATGTGTTACTATGCAAGCGTCTGGCGAAAACTCCAGGTGAGGTGGCACGCTCCAGCTCCGCCTTCGCCGGTCACTCGGCCGGCTTATGGGTTGCCATTGGCATGGCATTGGCAGACACATGGGACTCGCTCTATGTCCGAACCGAACTCGTCGTGGTGGGCGCCTACTACGGGATCCGCTGCGGAGAAGAAGTCTGGGACCAAACGCAGCTTGTTTCCCCCGAAGCAGCGACGGAATGCAAGAGGCGGGGCGAAGGAAGTCCGTCTTCCATGCTGTCCATCATCGGTATCAACAAAGCCCGGCTGAGCCAAGAGATAGACCTGGTGAACCAGACATTGCCGGCCAACAGGAAGCTTTACCTCGCCCTTATCAACAGTGCCGATTCTTATGTGGCTGCGGGTGGCCCCGAGGGACTCGTTGCTCTTTGTGCTCGGCTCCGGGCACCAGCCCCGGCTGTGGTTCCTCGAGAAGCCTCATGTTCTCTCCAATTTCTACCTTCCACGATACCATTCCACACTCCTCATCTCTCCAGGTCTTCTGCAGTCACCGCGAAAAGATTGCAGGGGTTCACGCTCAACAGGAGCGATCTGCTGGTGCCCGTCTGGGGGCTGGACTCCTACTTGGATACTCACCTAGACGAGTTTGCCGACGACTTTCGACATCTCATCCCCGGGCTCACAGCTGCACTGGCCGTAGATTGGCCACGCACCATGAGATGCATGACTGGGAAATGGCAGGTTCTGGACCTCGGCCCCGGCGGCTCTAGCGGTATTGGATCACTCATCAACCAGATGAGATCTGACCCCCAAACCAAGGTCTATGTCGTGCTGTCACAAGATCTTATCGACAGCGCCTCATCATCCTCCGGTTCGCTCCCGCTGTTGGCTGTGGTTTCCAACAATGCCAATCCATCTGTCTTCCAACAGGCCGCGCTCGGGGAACGGTATATGCCAGCACCAAACGCGCCCTCCCGCCGACTTCCCAGGTCCAAGTTCAAAGACATGATCGGGTTACCGCGTGTTCTTGTCGCCGGAATGACACCCACAACCTGCGATGTCGACTTTGTTGCTGCTGTTATGAACGCTGGGTTTTACGCCGAATTTGCCACCGGCGGCTACCACGACGCCAAATCCCTGGAGACCGCAATCACATCTTTGGCCAGCAAGATCCCCAGCAACCGTCTAATCACACTCAATCTGATCTATGCCGATCCCAAGAGCCTGGCCTGGATAATCCCTCAGATTGCTGTTCTCGTGCGCCGGGGCTGCCCCATCGGCGGCATCACCATCGGCGCCGGTGTCCCCGACGCGTCCGTTATCGTTGAGTGGATCAATGTCTTAGAGCTTTCATATATCGGTTTTAAGCCCTCCTCTGTGGCCACCATCCTCGAAGTGCTCGACATCGCCCGGGCGCATCCTACCTTACCCGTCATGATTCAATGGACTGGTGGGCGCGCAGGCGGCCATCACTCGCGCGCAGACTTCCACCAGCCCCTTCTCCAGACCTACCAAACCATACGTGAGGTCAATAACGTAATTCTCATTGCTGGCAGCGGTTTTGGCGATGCCGAAAGCTCCTGGCCATATATCTCGGGCGAATGGTCGGAAGCCTTTGATCGCCCACCTATGCCCCTTGACGCAATTTTAATTGGCACCCATGCCATGACCACGCGGGAGGCTAAGACAAGCTCCGAGGCGAAGATAGCCATGGTGGAAGCGATGGGTGTGTCAGATGAGGAGTGGACGGGTACGTTGGAGGGTGGCGTGGGCGGTGCCATTTCCATCATCTCCCATATAGGCGAGTCCATGCATGTGCTAGCCACACGGAGCACGCTTCTGTGGGCCGAATTCGACAAGACGCTGTTCAAGCTACCCAAGGACAAATTGCTTGCATCGCTGAAGGCTCGTCGTGACGACGTGATCGCCAGCCTCAACAGAGACCACCAAAAGGTCTGGTTCGGCTTTGACTACGACTCAGAGAAGCCGGTCGATCTGGCCGACATGACCTACATCAGTGTTCTTCGGCGTCTTCTCGACCTGGTGTACCCGCAACGCACCGGGGCCTGGATGGATCCATCCTATCAAGAGATCGTCAGTGACTGGGTGCTGCGTATCGTTGAGCGATTTTCCTCGCCATCCGAGCATCTCCAGGCCGATTCTGACCCGCGGCGGCAGCTACAAACGCTGGTTTCCAGGTTTCCCGACGCCGATCATTACCTTGCGTCGTGTGAGGACTCCCACTTCTTCATCGATCTCTGCAGGAAGAGGGGACGCAAGCCAGTCCCATTCATTCCCGTACTCGATGCCGACTTTCCCGTCTGGTTCAAGAAGGATCCCCTCTGGCAATCGGAAAACCTCGAGTCCACCTTCCACGGCGACGTCGGGAGGCTATGCGTCCTCGCCGGCCCCGTCGCGTTGAAGCACTGCGTTGAGGTGGATGTGCCCGTGGCCACCTGCCTGGAGCGCATAGAGCAGGGGTACGTGGCTAGGGAACAAAACCTGGGGTTAGCCCCAAGCCTTCCGTCCCCCGTCTTTGAAGCCGACGAGCTCCTCAGCCTGTTGGGGCCATCCAACGTCTTCGTCGAGCCAGCCACTTTGCGGATCAGCCATGACTCGCCAGTCGATGTGAACAACGATCTCTGGCTGCAACTACTCGGCTCCAAACTGGGCGTTTGGGGCAGGGACTTGTTTGGGACACGAAAATTGGTGGCTGACAACCGGGCATACCATAACCCTCTCCGGAGAATATTCGCCGCCCAGCCCGGAGCTGTGGTGAACTTCTTTCACCCGACAGCTGACGGATTCGCCGCCGCTGAGTTGTATCTTGAACGTGGCCAAGGACGTGAGGGAATCCCCGACGCCAAACTTTTCATCTCGGGCACGGCCATTACCACGCTCCTGCCAAACCCCTACACCGCCGATCGAGCGGTCAAAGACTTTGAGCTCCAATTCGAACACCGTGTCTCTTGCCTCCACGCTCCTGTATCCGAGTTGCGGAAACGGCTGGCGGAACGCTCGCACGACTTCTTTGCCACCGTCTTCTTCGGCTCCCAGGCTCACTCTGCGCCAGCGAGACCCCCTACCAAAAACAGGTTGGAATTCGACATCACCCGTGAGCGTGTTCTAGAATGGATGGCAGCCGTGGATGGCCAGAGCCCGGACGTTGCGTCTCCGACCCATCTCGGAACAGGGGGCGAAGTGCCAATTGAGTTCGTCACCATTCCCGTCATGACCCTTCCATGGCAGTTGCTGCTAGGAAGAGGCTGGGACCTGGGAAGACTTGTCCACCGCCGTACCAACATTGGCGTCAAGAAAGGTCAGCGGACCCTGGCAATCGGGGACCACATTGTCACGACGTTTTATATGACGGCTCTACACAGGACCGACGACGGGGTGAATGGCGAATTCACTATGCATTTCTTTCGGGATGGTGTAGAGATTGTCGACCTCTGCTACAACTTCTCCGTCCTTGACACGCCCGTCGCAGACGCGGGACTGTTTGGGGATATAGTCGAGAGCACCACCAGGTGGTCGTTGGACCTGTCCTCCCAAGCCGACGTGCAGATTCCGCTGAGCAAGCCCGAAACCGCTGCCAACACCCCACCCCCGTTGCGGCTGCCTGACAGCAAGGCTCTCAAATCAAGGACCGGCCACGCTCTCAAGGTTGTCGTGCCCAGAAATAGCGTCGAGTACTGCTACGCTACCCGGGACTACAATCCCAACCACACACTGCCGGCCTTTGCCCGCTACTGTGACTGGCGCGAGCTCATCGTACAGGGCAACCAGACTGCCGCCTTGGTCCTCAAGCTGATCCGGCAGGAGATCCCTGGTGCATCCGCGTCCACGCTGCGGCGATACGACTTCGACTTCCGATCCGTTGTGCACCAAGGCGATGTGCTGGCCGTATCCGTCAAGAGGGGCTCTATGAGGGACGGGTGCAGTCTCCTGAGCCTCAGTGTCCACAACGAGGCGTCGGAAGATCTAGTCTTGTCGGGCGTTGTCGAGCTCGCCCCACCGGCCACCGCATTCCTTTTCACCGGCCAGGGAAGTCAATTTGCCGGCATGGGCTTGGACCTCATCGACGAGAGCCGGCAGGCTCGCCAAGTATGGGCCGAGGCCGACGAGTATTTTGAACAGAACTGGGGTCAGTAGTATACGCATTCCTCTTCGATCAACCCCGAGCAAGGGCTAATCACGTCTCAACCGCATAGGTTTCTCCCTCAGCGACATTGTGAAGCGTAACCCCAAGACGCTGACGATCAATTTCAGCAGCCTTCAGGGCACCCGTGTGAGACAGAGCTACCTGGACGTACAATCAATGCTGAAAGCAAACGATTCCCAGGACTCGAGGGAAATCTTTGGAGGGCTGCACGCCAAGTCGCGGTCCTTCACGTTCCGCCACGCCGACGGCATGCTCAGCATGACGCAGTTCGCGCAGCCCGCTCTCGTCGTCCTCGAGCTGGCCGCCTTTAGACATATGAAGCAGCTGGGACGTGTGCCGGACGATGCCCGCTTCGCCGGCCACTCGCTCGGCGAGTTTGTCGCGCTCGGGTGCTTGACGGAAGCGGTTTCACTCACCAACCTGCTGAAGACGGTCTTCATCCGCGGCACCCTCATGCAGATGGCGGTCCCGCGCGACGCTCGTGGGCGCAGCGGCTTCGGCATGGCCGCCATCGACCCGTCGCGCGTGCGCAAGGACTTCAGCGACGCCGAACTGCAGGTCTTGGTCGATGCCGTGGCCGGGCGCACGGGATTCCTGCTGGAGATGGTCAACCGGAATGTTCGCGGCAAGCAGTACGTCTGCGCCGGCGACAACCGCGCACTCGACCTCTTGCGCAGCGTGACGGACGCGCTGCACGCTGCGCCCCTTGGCGCCGACGTGGCCACGTTGAGCCGCCAACTCGTGGACGAGCACGTCGCGGCGACGGGCGCCCGTGCTGTCGCCGCCAACGTGGTCCTCCAAAGCGGCAAGGCCCTCATACCCCTGCCCGGAATCGACGTGCCGTTCCACTCGAGCTGCATGTCTGCCATGGGCGCGCTGTTCCGTCAAACCCTCCTCGCCTCCTTTAATAGGGACCTCTTTAATGCTAACGAACTCGTCGGACGCTGGATTCCCAACGTCACCGGTCGTCTCTTTTCAACAGACAAGACCTATGTCGAGAGCGTCGCCCAGCTGACCGGGTCGCCTAGGCTGACTGCGTTGGCTTCCGGGCTGCCTGACTAGAGGGCTTGGAGTCAGTTTGTGGAGCGGTTCGGTTTGATACTTCGTAATCGCTCCTGTTTCTGACGCGCGTATGAGTTCTAGATATTGGGTAGCCCCGAATATATGTCTGTTCTTTCGGTATCGGTCTTTTTATATATTAGAAAATCTGTACTAGGCGACCTTACGAAAGCTGTTTTTTAGGTGCCGAAGCAGCGTTCATGAAAAAGTTCCCCATGCGGTTTCGGAAATACCTCAAGATATATCGCACCATGAGGGCATTCCCAAGTGGGGATTGCTTAGTCAGGTTGCGTGGAGGAGTCTAGCAGGGGCCCTGGCAAGCGTCATATATAGTACGCCATGTCTAGCATCTCTTTTGTTAGTTTCCTTCTAATAGATAACCTTTCTTGTCCTGCTATAGCTTGCCAGCGCCCTAAAGGTGCGACAAGATACTCTTCTTCTCATGCTCTCACAAAAGAGCGCTTTGCCTCAAGTGGTACGTACTATCAATACCAAACTTGCGGTCATGGTGCTGCTTCAAATGCTGTAAAAGACCTTCGAAGCGCTAGATGAGACAAATGGTCCTCATATTTCTTCGAGCAAAGTGCCATCGTTCTACCTGCCAAAGGCGTGTGAAGCCCTTGGCTATGCATGAAGTTTACTCTATAAGCTAGCTAGGCCCCCGTGTTATCTATATGGACGTATGAAACTTGCTGCCTTCTACTACCTGAACAGTTACCACCATCGGCAGCACACGACGGGGCAGATGGCGTCGACGGCAGTAATGCCCGCCTCGTGGCACACAACCGCGCCACCAGCTGCCGCAGCTGGTCCATCATTACATCGTTCTCCTCCTCCAGCTGCTGGATATACTCGACTGCTTCGATCAGCACCTCGGCCTTGTTCATTCTGGCCGGATTTGTGGTGGGGGGGTGTGCGGTGGAGTCGCCTGTGGTCCCAACATTGTTCTTACCGCTCGTAACTTCCCCCCCCCTTCTGCCACCACCAATGGCGTGACTATGATGCTCGTCCCCGTCATTCTTTTGCTGCAGCTGCCCATCCTCGTCGCTGTGGAGTGATGACGGGCTGTTCAAGAGCGCCTCGTGCAGAGACCTGCCCTTCGGCCGCTTCTTTGACTCGAGACAGTCGCGCAAAGCCTCGATCTTCTCGTTTATACCTGCGCGGTACCGCTTTTCCACCACGGAGTGAGGTCGGCGCGGCCTAGCCGACGCTTGATGTTGCAGAATACCCTGTGGCTTTCTGCTCGGCTGCCTCAAAGACAGTTCGCCAGCGTTAGGCTGTGTGTCTTTGGTGTCATGGTCCGTCGTCATGGTTGTCGCTGGGCCGCCAGCCAAGGGTGACGAGGAGGACGAGGCCGACGAGGCCGTCTGTGGCTGTGTAGGCAGGTTGTTCTCGTAGTCCATGCAGTCCCAGGAGCCGAACTCGAAATCGGGAAAAGGAGTGGAATTGTAGGTGAGTTCCGGCACGTGCGTATAGAAAGGGTTCGGTGTGGGTGGCGAGGGTGATAAGGCGGCGAAAAACTCGAGAACCCCACTGTGGGCGGAAAGGCCGTCATCTGACCCCACGTTTCTGGGTTGAAGCAGATCTTGTGCCCTGTCTGGAGATATGGAGTGATGTGCGGTGTTCTGGTGGCTGGGCTTTGAGGAGTACAGCGTCGGAGCGGCTCTTCCTCCTATATTTTCCTCTTGGTAGTCGCAGTGTGGTGACGGGTAATCGTACCAAGGGTTGTTGCTATTTGGTACGACAACCTTTGGCTGTGGTTGTTCCTGTTGTTGGTGCGCCTCTATCAATAGTGTTCCTTGTTCAATGCTCGTTTCCGGGCACTGGGATGGGTGATAGTGGGGGCCGAAAGAATCCCCTGTCACTGCTCTCGCCTGCTGGCTGGTATGATTCTTAGCTTTAATTTCAGCTGTTTTTGGCGATTGGGCCCTAAAGCCACCGTCAGACTCAAAACGAATACCAGGTCCTGTCGGTGGTGTCGGCGCCGATAGCGGTGTGATAGCTCCGTAATGCGAATCTGGCTCCCGAGTGAGCGTGGCCTGGGGCATATCCAGATCCAAATTGTCGTTGTATATAAGAGCTACCAGAAAGTCGCCCAGTTCCTTGCGTCGGCAGTAGTCGGTCGGTTCACAACCCACCGACGCCGGTGTGAACACGCTTGCAGCCTGAGACATGTGTTCTTCGGCGCTATGCACGTAAAATCACCCGATGAAACGGATCAGGACTGATATTTGGATTGACCATCAGCACTTGAGTTCACTAAGTAGCGGAACGGCAGGATGGGAAAAGAAAAAAGCTCAGAAGGTCGTCTATTAATGTTAGCAACAACGCCGGCCCTCGGTCCCTCGCTTTGTGGCGGCGTACGGTTTCTTTGATTATGTGCCACAGATCGTCAGCTCATCGAGAATTTCCGAGTCATATTTTGAAGTCTCTTGTTTGGATTATGTGAATCGCTGCCGGAATATTAGGCCATATGAGCTAGTTTTAGCGGAGCAGCTTGTCTAGAGGATCGATATTATGGCAATGATCGGTGATTGACATGAGCAACGGACCCGTTTGAAGCGCCAGGCTCGAACAGTCTAGTCATTTTTCTTCAAGGATACGGGGATCCCGAGTAAGGAGAGCGTCACACTAAACCCAAGCGGAGGTGGGGTGGCGATAATCGCTTGTGGCATGAATCATAGTATACCAATATCACGCTCATATACCCAAAAGGAAGCTGTGGAACTGGAATTTCCTCTTGCGTAATAAATAATAGCAATGATGCTACTGCTACTTCTGCTGGTAGTACTGTCCAACTCTGGGTTTTACAACACACCCCCTGTGACCCAAAAGTGAATACATAAACTATGAGGCGACTCATGACGCCGGGATTGCATAACTCTCGTCCGAGCTGCTTGGCAGAGGCCCTGTCACAACTTATAAGATACTGCCATGGTTGTACCAGCACCTCGCCTTTCCTAGTTGTGCTTTTTGTCTATATAGCAAAATGATAGAGAAGACCTCTTCAATCGTGCGGCGTGCAATGTTCCTGACTTACTCGAGCCCCCCGTCCTCTTAATCTTACCCAAGAGACGACAGGGGTCCAGGGTGGCACCACCGCCGCCATGACACTCAACCATGCCCGTGCTGTTTCGAGGAAATCTCGGTAGTATCCGAGTGGAGACGCGATCAAAAGACCAAAAGCGGAAAGGCGTCGCGCAACGCTGCATGAAGCGACCTTTTATCATTAGCCTCGAGTGAAAGTCGGTGCACCGCGTGCTGTGGGGTATTACGGTAGGCCAAGCAGCCCCCAGATCGTGTGTGTCCTTTGATACTCGAGAGTCCTGTATCAACTGTGCAGAATTTAAGGTCGTCCCGCATGCGCTTAAGGATATAGCAGTTATTATGAGGAGTAGGCCTTAGGTACCCTATGGGACTGGGAAACGTTCCTTGTCGGCCCCTGTGCCGCTTCTTTATACATAAACAGTTGATGCGGAGCTGGGTCGCGAGGGAACTTTTGTGAAACCTAGCCACGGGAATTCGGGCGTAACCTTATTCTGAGTTACAGAAGTGGCCGTGTGCCCGTCCGAGGCAAAGAACTATCAAGACGGGAAAGCCCTTTCAAAGAAGCAACTTGATGGCTCCATGATTTACAGAGCACTGCTTTCCAACGAGAGACGGCGTACCTCCGTGCACCGGGCTTGATGTGCGTCACGCATGTCAGGATCAGAAACCATCACCTACACCATCGACAATCTGAAGTGGGCTCTGCAGTCAGTGCAATTGTCTCCCTGAGTCGGGATATCAGCGCAACCCAGACGCACCGTACAGAAATAGGGACGAGACCGGTATAAAATAGCGGTGCGATGGCTTTGAAGCTTCGCTGATCTATTTGCAGGGGCTGAAAACTTGATGCACTTACAATTATTGATTTTGGCCAGCGCGACCCATCATGAAGGGGCAACTGGAAATATCCCGAACACCGACGAGAAGAGAGACCCAGTCGGTCACCACCGATCGGGCACTTCCTGATCTTGTCACAGGCTCCAAATCTAGTAGCTTTCATAAGAATGATGGAGAGCCCAAGCCGTCGGGCGACAACCGCGACGCCCCGCCAGGCGATCGGCCCGCCGAGAAAGCTGAGTACCCGACGTTGTGGAAGACGGTCGCTATCATCCTGGGCCTCTTCCTTGGCGTGTTCCTTGTGGCGCTCGACCAAACCATCATTGGAACGGCCATCCCCAAGATCACCAATGAGTTCAAGACGATCCAGGTTCGTTCCAGGCATCCCATAGGCCACCACAGCAGTGGCTGCTGTGCAACGGTAACGTGGTGGTTCCGTCACCGGAGCCCAGGAGAGGTGTAAATCTCCATTAGCTGACAGGGCATGTTTCGTTCCAGGATGTTGGCTGGTACGGCAGCGCCTACTTTCTGACTAGCACAGGTACGTTTTGGTATCCATCCCTGCTTATTTTGTGGCAGAACACACGCACACATTCGTGTGGTCACCGAAACACTGGTTAATACTTGGCTGACTTTGCGTGTCTGCATTGAATTAAATAGCGCTCCAGCCGTCGTATGGTCGTATCTACAAGAGCTTTGACGTGAGTGGATCTCCCGACTCCGCCTTTTCTCTGGTCCGATGTCCACTCTAAGCAAAAGGACATGGCTTAAACGTTGTACGCATAGGCGAAATGGGCCTTCCTGGTGACGATCTTCCTGTTCGAGGTCGGCTCGCTAGTGTGCGCTGTGGCGCCGTTGAGCACTGTGTTCATTGTTGGTCGGTACGTCACTTACTTTATCCCTGGTGTGTTGTTTTATGGTGCTACCAAACCAAACAGCTGGCTAAAGAGATTGCAGCGCCATCGCTGGTCTCGGTGTGGCCGGCATCTTTTCTGGTACCATGGTAATCATGTCCTCCATTAGTGAGTAAATCCCGATATTGCTATGCCTAATCGAGCTTCACCAAACCTGATTCGCATTCCATAACTTCCATCTGGCAAACTAGTTCCCTTGGAGAAGCGACCTATGGCCTTTGGCCTCTTTGGTGCTGTCTGGGGCATCGCCTTTGTTGTCGGGCCTCTCCTGGGCGGCGTCTTTGCAGACCACATTACTTGGCGTTGGTGTTTCTATATCAAGTGAGTGGTCGTCTGTGGCTTCCAATGCCCCGCGTTCGTCCTACGAGTTGCTAACTCATTGCCTGTCCTTCCTTCGTAGTCTCCCAGTGGGAGCACTCTCTGTGGGCGTGGTACTTCTGGTGCTAGACCCTCCGCCCCTGCCCGAGACTGAGGCCTCCAAGCCTCTTCTGAGGCGCCTGAAGGAACTGGACGTTGTCGGGGCAGCGCTACTGACAGCAGCCATAACCTGTCTACTGCTGGTTCTTCAGTGGGGCGGCAAGAAGTATAGATGGAACGAGGGGCCCGTCATCGCCCTGCTCATCATCTTCGCGCTGCTATCTGCCGTGTTTGTGGGCATACAGATCTGGTTAGGCGAGCGGGCGACGCTACCGCTGCGTATTGTCAGCCAGCGCACCGTCGCGGCCGCGTGCGTCTTCGTCGTCTTCCTCGGCGGCGCCACCAGCCTCTTCATGTACTACCTGCCCATATTTTTTCAAAGCGTGCGGGGGTCGTCGGCCATCGAGTCGGGCCTTCAGCTGCTTCCCATTCTGCTCAGCCTCGTCCTCTTGTCTTTTGTGACGGGCGCCCTTATCACCGTCTTCGGCTTCTACACCCCTTTTCTCATTGGCAGCACCGCCCTATTCGCCATTGGCGCCGGCCTCATCACCACATACGACGCCGTCATGCCGAATGTGAACTGGATCGGCTTCCAGATCCTGGCCGGCGCAGGCCTTGGCGCTGGCTTCCAGGTGCCGCAAGCCGCAGTGCAGACTGTTCTCTCCCAGGAGGACATCCCCATCGGCTCATCGGCCCTCCTTTTCTTCCAGAACCTGGGAAGTTCCATCTTCCTCTCGGTCGGCCAGTCCGTATTCCAGAACAGCTTGATGGCAGCCTTGGCGAAGAAGGCCCCCACTGTTAACCCTGCCCTTGTTTTCTCAGCCGGCGCGACGGGGCTCCGACAGGCTCTCCAAGAGACCGGGCAGGGAGACGCCTGGCCTGCAGTTCTGGACTCCTACACGGTAGGCCTTCAAAACACCTTCAAAGTCTGCATGTGCTTGGCCCTTGGCAGTTTCCTAGCCACTCTTTTCTTTGAGTGGAAGAGCGTCAAGCGGGGTAGAGGCAATTAGGAGTCGAATATGGCCGTTTAGTGCTGGTTGGGCGTCGCTTTCCTTTCGGCCGTCTTGCATACTCTGTAATTTCTGTAGACAGCGTTTGTGGCTTGTAATGTTGTTTGTCTTTGGTGAGCTATCATCATAAAGCTCGATAGAACAGGTTGGATCAGTGGAGACAGAATGCACTGTCACAACACATTTCTTTGGTGAAAGTTAAATCATCGGTCCTTTTAAACATTTAGGGAGCATCCCGATTGGGGTTTAGTGCATGGGACCGTGTTTAAAAGCGAACGAAGACCGCCGGTCAAGCGTGTGGTATGGTGACAAAGCATCAATTGAACTTTTAGCCTGTTCTTAGAAGTTGCTCTCTGCTGTGCAGCCTGTGGCTGTCTTGTAGCAGGGCTCTTGGGTGGTGGCCGGTTTCCGTTCCCCCATCTTGATGTCCCACACGCCCTGGGGCATTACCGCATCCCCTCGTCGTCATTTTACACATCATCCCCATCGTCCCCATCGCTCCCATCATCCCCATCGTCCCCATCATCCCCATCGTCCCCATCATCCCCATCGTCGCCATCATCCCCATCATCCCCATCATCCCCATCATCCCCATCATCCCCATCATCCCCATCATCCCCATCATCCCCATCATCCCCATCATCCCCATCGTCCCCATCATCCCCATCGTCCCCATCATCCCCATCGTCGCCATCATCCCCATCGTCGCCATCATCCCCATCATCCCCATCGCTCCCATCGCTCCCATCGCTCCCATCGCTCCCATCGCTCCCATCGCTCCCATCGTCCCCATCGCTCCCATCGCTTCCATCGTCCCCATCGTCCCCGTTGTCCTCCCCGCTCTCATCACTCTCGTTGTCTTCCGAGCCATCGTCTGTTCCACTTCCCGTCCCCGTTGAAGATGTGGTGCTACTGATGCTTTGTGGTGTGCTCGGTGGGTAGGGCCAGTCGCTGTCCTCGAGGTAGATGTTGTCGCCTGTGCTTTGGTCAATGTAATACTGAGCACCGGTGTTTTGGTCGATATAGATGGTGTAGCCTGTGCTTTGGTCGATGTAGTACTGAGCACCGGTGTTTTGGTCGATATAGATGTTGTCGCCTGTGCTTTGGTCAATGTAGTACTGAGCACCAGTGTTTTGGTCGATATAGATGTTGTCGCCTGTGCTTTGGTCGATGTAGTACTGAGTGCCGGTGCTTTGGTCGATATAGATTTTGTCGCCTGTGCTTTGGTCGATGTAGTACTGAGTGCCGGTGCTTTGGTCGATATAGATTTTGTCTCCTGTGCTTTGGTCGATGTAGTACTGAGTGCCGGTGCTTTGGTCGACGTAGATCTCTCCACGACTCCTCCCTCCCCCTCCTGCCCCGCTGCTGCGGCCACCTCCTCCGCCCCGAGCTGGACCTCCCCCCCTAGGACCCTTGCCTCTTTCTTGACCAGCACCTCCGCCCCCCTTCTTACCTCCATCTCCACCTCCTTTCTTTTTGTCTCCTTTCTGAACTCCTTTCTTCCCCCCCGCGCCTCCAGATCCGTGCCTCGGAGTGCCTTTCCGGTCGGATCCATGACGAGGGGCGTTATGGCCGCCGACAGCACCGCCCATGGCTTCGCCGCACTTCTTTGACGCCAAGACACCCGGGCCGACGGGGTCGTTACGGCACCTTTTGTCGCCCTTGGCGTGTTTGTTGTCTTTACATTCTTTCCCGCCTTTCTTTGCAGTGCCGGGCCGCCTCTTGCCACACTTCTTACAATTCCGGCATTTTTGGCAGCTCTTGCAATTTTTGCACGAGAGGCACTTCTTGCACTTTCTGGGCCCGCCTTTGCATTTGGGGCACGTCGCGCACTGGGCGCACTTTTGGCATTGTTGGCATGCCTGGCACTTCTTGCACCGCTTCACCCCCTTCTTCTTTTCCTCCCGGACTGGGGGACAGGGCGTATGTGCCGTGGGCACAAGGGGGGCCGTGCTGCAGCACGAGTCGACTCGGCCGCTTTTCGTCTGAGCCACCCCGTTGGGCGGTCTTGCGGACGGCCCGCACTGTGTGAGCTTGTCGGACAGCTTCCCCTGTATCCCAAAACACGGTTTTGTCGTTTCGGTGTAGGTGACGGTGCTTGCCGTGTCAGCGGGGCTGTGGTGTGCTTTTCCGTGCAGACCCGTGTTAGGTTTCGTGGCAGGTTTCGGGGTTTCCGTATGATAGGGGGCGACAGTACTAGAACTGCAAACGGGCCTGGCCGGCAACTTCTCATGCATTGAAGTGGCAGGTTTCGTGACAGCATGGGGGTCGCAAGTGGAACTTTGGGTCAGCTTCTCCTGGGCCACAGCGGCAGGTCTCGTGGAAGCAGAACCGCACTTCTGGGGAATCCTGCTGACATCCTGTGTTGCCGTGGTGCAGGGTGCCAATCTGGTGCAGCAATCCTCCTGCGAGTCTTCACAGGAGCAAGAAACACAACTTGAGTTACCACCCATCCTGTAAACAATGTGGGCAAATGGGATGCGGGAAATTGATAAGTGGTCTTTCCACTGCGAAGGACAATGGTTTGGACCGTAACTTCTTATTACTATTAAAATACCACTCCCCCGTCCCCGTAATAGTTATAGACATCTCATAAGGTTTTCGCGTGGTTTCGCTGGTTGGAGCTAGCATTATACCTTTGGGCCTCCGTGTGTCACCTTAAAGCAGCACGTATCATCAAATACGTATATACATACAGACCTTGCAAGTATGCTCTAATCAAGGGGTCCGCGTGTGGATAAGATTCATCTCCGAAAGTTTTGTGAAGTTACTGCCACCCGGGAGTCTGCTCCCTGTTTGCCGGTCCATTCAGCTCATCTTTTAAGTTATGGGGCTGAAGTGGGCAGCGCCACAAGCCCCCTGCTGCAAGAGGCGTATTCCTTATGATTAATCACCGACGTGCTTCAAACCTTCGCTAGGCGGTTCTGGACAATGGTGTGGTTTCTGACTATTAGTACTCTCGCTGTAATCAAGTCCTAGGAGCCATTGTGGTCGAGATAAAGTGTCCACAGACTGCCCGTGATGAGGCCTCCTCTGGCTTGAACTGAGGCTGACATTGAGTTCCACCGGTTGCCAAAAAGCCAACCGGGCCATGTATCCACGTTCAGCTGTGGGTCTAGAACTCTGAACGACATGCAGGGCATCATTGGTCTCAGCGACGGACTACCAACAGTAGCAGGTCCAGCGGCAGCGGCAGCGGCAGTTTTCTTGCTCCTCCAAGGAATATGAGCCACCCTGGGCTAGGTGAGGTATTTGATTTGACGCCCACCTGGGGAGGAGGGACCAAGGAATGGCCCCGCCCACTTGATTAGCAGTCGTGGGGTGAGCCGTTTTTTCTCCCCACCCCCTCTCTTGCGAGATGAAGGCTAGTATGACCTCTCAATCACCACGAATTCTTTCTGCTCACTAATTCGCTGGGAAAGCATGTCGTATGGCTATTACAACTCTAAATAGGCAGTGCACCCATCCAGAACTGCCCAGGCTTAGCCAGCGCTGTCCGGCTGGCTTAGGTTCCGGTCTAATGACAGCTCCAGCCACCCAGCACGACACCAGTCTCTTGGCACTCGGTCGGTAGCTGAACAGCATCCCAGCAGCCGAGGGGGTGGAAGAACAGAGTGGCTCAACCCACATCTCTCGATTATGCCTCTTCATTGATGGCGTTCCCTCGACTTATTCTGTAAATCTGCTTTTGTCACCTATCCTATAATTTACATTATCATCCTGAAGAGCAATGCCGGAGGTTTCTGGTGCATTTGATCCTCGTTGGTAGTGCCAGAGAAACATCAGAGGGTCCTTACTCGCAGGGCGTCAATTGACTGCACGACGCAGAGGGTAGTGTTTAGCGGTTTGGGTCAGTTCTTGCTTTTACCTCCCTGATAGCCTTGTGGGTGCTGATTTGACTTGCAGAAAGCCTAATTAGACTTCCAACCCGTCTACACGGGCAGGGCAGGCAGGCAGGCAGGCTCGGTAAGCACCGGCGGACTCTCAGCGGCACATTCCTAGCGTAACCCGTCCAAAGCTTGGACACTGAAATGGGACAGGTCGCAAGACCACCTCATAGCAGAGCCCAGGAAGAGTGCACATCGAAACCGTTAGTGGAGAAATGTTGGTTAAGTGGTATGAGGGACGAGCCATATCTTTGCCTCGGCTTCAGTGTCAGTCCCTTGTCAGTCCCTGTTCACCGAAACAGCCCTACGGCCGCGTCCAGAGGGGTACCCGGGAGGCAGGCGGGCCTAGAAATATCACATGGGTCTATGGGCTAGATGGTGCGCCGGACTTTGAAGTGGCCACTAGACTTTCGGTAGGGATCGGTCAGTGAATAGCATTTATCTTCATCATTCTCTCCTTGGGCCTTCCCTCAAGCCAAGTATGCCCCTGTGCTGTGGCTAGAGGCGAGCTGATGTCTTTTCGAGAGCCCTCCCGCTTTTCGATCCCTTTCTATTTGTCGCACCGTGAGGGCATTTCCAGGATCGGAATTGCTTAGTTAGGACAGGTAGGGAAGCACTGCAGGGTCCTGGTAAGCTCTATATATAGTCCACCATGTCTGGCCTCTCCTTGAGTTAGTTTCCTTCTGACGGATAACCTTGTTTGCCTTGCTATAGCTTGCCAGCGCCCTGGAGGTGCGAAACTATTCTTTTGCCGTGAGACTCGGGCCCGGCATGGGGAAAGGCGAAGGCGAAGAGCACGTTGTGCATGCCGGTGCGGGCAAGAGGCGCCCAGGCGGGCCGTGTCGAGCATCTTGGCGGGCGGCGGCCGGTCCGCGTGGTCAAAGGCAACGGCCCGTGCCAGTAGGTGCGTCAGCACCGGGCACAGCCCCGAGAACCGTTTGTGTCATGTCCCATGCTTATTGGAAGCCCCCATGCCGCAACGCCGTGCACGTCATTCGTCCAGCAATTGCCGCTGCAAAATGACCGTGTTGATCAGCTGAGGGGCCCCTGTCCTCAGTCTGCCGTTGTCTGGCCTCAGGTTTGGAAACTAATACGTCCTACTTAATTGGTCTGGAGAAGCATGAAGCCTAGACTGTCCCTAGCTCTTCCAGTTTGTCCTTTACCAAGGCCGCAATCTCTAGGTGGTTCTGTTCTAGGAAGAAGAAGTGTCCGTTTCCTTTGATTCCATGATCCGCCAATTGGATCCATTCATTCGGGACCCCCGTCTGGTTCAGATACAGCGCTACACAATGGTCGTACGCCGCGTGTGGGCTCGCGCTGCCCGTGTACATGACAAAGGGCACCTGTGCGATACGGGGCAAGGTACGAGGCGCGGCGCCGTCCTCAACCGACTGCAGGAAGCACGAGCGATGGGCCGGGGCGTCAATGCCGACCTCAACGGGTCGTAGATCTTCTGGTGCGGTGGCTGGCGGGTCGTAGTGAAGCGGCGTGCTGGTCAAGCCCCAGGGCCGCGCGGCGGTGCGGCCAACCGAGGGCACGGTCGCGTTGCCGATGAGGGACTGGAAGGGCAAGCAAGAGGGCTCCAGGTTGATGGCCGCGCGGATGCGGGCCGGGCACTCGTCGGCCATAAGGACCGAGTACTGACACGAACCCGAGTGACAGACGGTGACGGATTCACCGATGATATCGAGGAGCGCGCATCCGGCGGCCCGCATTGTCGCCTCCTGACTGCTACTGTTGGACGTCAACGGCACCATGGATGCCTGGAAGGCGTCGAAGATGGCGTCGCCGCGCAGGCCATTACCGGGCCACTGCGTGTGGTTGATCGCCTGCGGGTATGGTCGTGCGTGCTCGGGGGCAGTGAAGCCGTCCTGGGTGATATTGTCTGTCGAGCCCAGCTTAAGCGGGAAGTCGGCCACTTGGTTTTGCCCACTGCGCCCGTTCCCCGTGATGTCGACGATGTAGACCTGGTGCCCAGCCTCGATAAAGTAAGATGCCCAGCCCTTTCTGTTATCGGGCGTGTTGAGCCAGACCTAGACGTTTCTGTTAACGAATTATTCCCTCACAATATTACAGACTGGTGTCCTAGACTTGCCGTGCCGGACGGGACGCCGGCAGAGATGAAGACCAACGGATAGGTCTGGTTGACCCCCCGAGCCGGCGTCAGCTTCTCGACGTACATCTGGCCCGACATCATGCTCTGGCCCGGAATTGCGGATGGCACGTATTCGCCCCCGACATAGAAGTAGTCACGTGTATACGGTACCTCGGCCGACTTGCATCGCGGGCTGAGGGCCTGGATGCCTGCACAGTCGGTGGCTGAGCTGACCGAGAGCACGGCAGCCAGGCCCGCGGCCAGGAACCGGAGAGACGGCATGATAGAGACGCTGTGTGGGCAAAGGATATGTGCTTATGTTGGGCGCCGAGCAGGCAATGAGGGAGAGCTGCGGTTCCCTTATGGTCTCTTCGTCTCGGCAGAATACCCCAATGTGACCACGGTAGCGGTGAGCAGAATCTTCAGCCAAGATGCATGGGTATGTAATCATAGCGTACCCGCTTAGGTATAGCTAGATCCCCATGTACTCGGCGGGGTATGATATATTCCAAACTTGTACGCTGTGCTGTTTAGAGCCATGTGTCTCTCAAGCTTCTAGAAGGTGAATGCGCTTTGTACCACCATTCTGGCGGCATTCTTAAGGACACCTCGACATAGACGGACGAAGCAACAGCAAGTTTCTTCTTTTTCTGCCCCAAGACGAGGAATTGCGGGGTTGACCGCAACCAGGCCAGCCGCAGTATCCGCATTGCCCCTGCGTGCTAATCAAAGCCTGTCAGCACTAGGCACCGCTAACAAGACGTCGTGACCCACCCACACACCACACCACCAGAAAGGCTGCCAATAGGGGAAAGTTCTCGACCATGAAGCCCCGCTAACAAGGCGTATCTACTCGAATCGCCCACTGCGGGCATATGCGTGGCATAATTCTCTACCCGAGATGCTTCCCACGTGAGTATAGTAGCTTCATTCAAGATCACCGCGACTGTAGGCGTTTCGATTCTCTTTATCTATACTTTCTTCTTTTTTCGAATAAATCTCCGAGGGTTTCCATCCCCCCTTTTTTGCCCTCCTTAGAATGGCGAGACAGCATGTCGTCCACTATGCGACATCCGTAACATGCTCTAAGAGGTCTGCTAGACGGGCGACATCGTAAGATAGATTCTCGAGTAAATGCTAAAAACACGACGCGCCTTCACCCAGGTCGTCAATACGCGCTTACACACGTCGCACGATTTGAGTTCCCCGCCGCTAATCAGCGTGTTCTGTAGCATCCTGCCGACCTCTGTCGACCTGGCACGCGTGATGCAACGATGACTGCGCCAGATATTCGCGCGTCGTGACACCATGGGGCTCTGCTCCGACCTGATCGTTAGTGACAGGTACCATCTTACCTACTGTGCCTTCGATTCGCGTGTCTAGAGGTTTAATCTCAGCGCGATAAACTTGTTCACAGCTCACGGGATCGTCAGGGTCGAGCAGTGACAAGCGAATTTCCCTAAGCAGGCCGAACACGGCGTAGGTGGAGTCTGGACTATCCGAGGCCTGTAAGAAATGATTAGTAGATTGCCTTGAAGTTTTTCGATGCCTATCAGGGATTTGCCTACTCTACGTCGAGGAGCATACTGGTATCTACACGCCGGTGTCTCGTCAGTGGCGGGTACACTGGAATAAGGGTACTGTCTCGTCTCTTGCTGTGAGTTGAACTGCCCCGAGCTCATCATGTTTGAGGAAACAGTGGAAAGGGACAATGCGTGCCTTCTAGAGACTCTTCCGGCGAAAAAGCGATTAGGGGCAAAGGTAGAGTTAAACTCCAAAGACAGGCTGCTACATATGCTAATATCGTGGCCCCGGGTATTGCCGTTTCTTGTTGAATACGCGAGATTTAAGACCAATCCCATGTGTCACCCGCCGGTTGTGTCACGACCCTCAAGACAACAAAACGAGAGCTCCTTTTCTTAACCAAAGCGCGCATGGCAATGGGCATCGTCATATATTGACCGATTATCTGAATCCAGGCAGGCTTCCCACTTGGTCTGATTGGGAGTGGCAAGTGAGTAGCGATCTCTCGTATTCGGAAGAGGGGGTGGAGAAGGAGAAACCGACCACTTGCATGATTGCTTGGCATACTCAAGGGGGGTCGTCACTTTCGACCCGCCCATATCTTGCTACCCTTGCCGGCGCTGTTGCCCCGGATTGGCTCTAAATGGTACCGCCAAGCCATGACGACATTTTCTGTTGCCCTGGCCTCCATATTTACCCATGCGTTCTGACAAACGCGGCGGCCAGTAAAGTTCCCTCTCCCCGAAACCATGAAGCTTCCACTGGGATATCGGTGCACACCACGTCAGGAATCTTCTCTCCCGCGCGCAAACCATCTTCTTACCCCTATTTGCACCGCATAAGGACTGCATCCCCATCGAAGATATTCTTGACAGCACCATGGGGAGATCAGACGACACCGCCAGTGTGGTACCACGGCCCCCTCCTTCAAACTGCATCATCTGCGAAAAGATTTGGAAGCTGTTCTACAATCCGGAAGAAGCCCGACCTGTCAATTTAGGATCCTTCTCCGAAGCCCTCGCGAATCCATGTACGGCTCACAAGTCCTTGGTACAAGCCTTCGCGGCCTACTGCGAGGGCAATGACGAGGTTGAGCCCACAAAGGATATGGGTCTGCTCCCCGGTAGCGGTACGAGAAGCGCCACAATGACTATGTCTATCACCCACCTGGGCCTTTTCTGGGATCTGCTCCTAGTCAAATCTTCAACGGGGAATCATCCGGGAATTGGTCGTATTCTGGATTTGGACTGTGTCGACCTCGAGATGCTGAGACAATGGAAACACGACTGCTTGACACAACATGGGAAGTCATGTCATAACCCAATGAAGATATGGGACACAAGGCCTGAATGGCTCATTGACATTAAAAAGAGATGTCTCATACCAGGCCGCCGCGTCACAGAAGGATTTGTAGCGTTAAGCTACATGTACGGCGACTATAAGGGGTTTGCGATTGATGCTGGGATGTTGGCCGCTCTTCAGGAGCCGCTGGCTCTCGACAAGCCGGAGATCGCTGAATTGGTCCCACCTATCATATATCATGCGATGTATGTGGCATCCGCTATCGGGGAATTTTACTTATGGTCAGACGCGCTTTGCGTCCCGCACCACGATACCGATATCACAGCAAAGGAGCTATCATCAATGGGGGCTATCTACGCTTCTGCTGTTGTAACTATCATTGCTGCCGATGACGATGCGAATATTGGCCTGTCAGGGCTTCAGGGCGTTTCTGGTCCCAGGCAGCTACAACAGACGATCATTCCTTTCGGGGAAGAACAACTCATCAAAAGGAACACTGGGATCTTCTGCATGTCAACAGGACTCCCATATTACGATCGAGGGTGGACCTACCAGGAGTACACCATGTCTCCACGAAGAATTCTCTTCAACAGAAGAGAGTTGCATTGGGAGTGCTCTCTCAACGTGTGGCATGAGGAACTCGTGCTCCACGCCGAGGTCGATAAGTACATCAACCCACGCTTGAATCTCATTCTGGCTGGATTTCCGGACTTGGAGTCTCTCTCACACATCATCGGTGAATATAACAGCAAGAAGTTACGACACGATGATGATGCACTCCCAGGGATTTCTGGACTGCTTTCGGTACTCAGTCGCTCCTTTGTCGGGGGCTTCCTGTACGGTATTCCGATCATGTTTTTTGACAGACTTCTCGGCTGGCAACCGCAATGGTCTCACATTGACCTCCACCGTCGTTCCCCCTCAGCGCGACCGGCAGAAAAGAGGCTGTCACCCTCGGGGCTGCCTTCTTGGTCGTGGATCGGCTGGCAAGGATTGGTGTCGTGTGGCTCCGGAGAAGCAATGAGTATCAACAGCAGGCTTAGTCAGATTGAGGAGACCATGCCCGTTACGAGGTGGTTCACAGGCCCGTCGCCACACACTCCACCATCGAAAAGACGGAGGATCATATCAACCTGGTTCGAAATGCGTGGAAGTTTTAAGGATACTAACACGCCTATGCCCTCGGGATGGACACGTCACGAGGCCCCAACGCATGGAAACTTCCGTGAAGAGCCATTCCTCCATCCTGATGGATGCGACCGATACGTCTATCGACATTCTGCCATGCCAGTTAGCGGCGATCTTGACGAAGGGTGGTACTATCCGTTTCCTGTCATGGAAATAGATGACTCAACCCTTCCATCCATGCCAGAACAGACCGAATACCTCTTCTGTGATACTTTCAAGGCAACACTTTGGGGACACCAGAGTGGAGAATGGAACAAGGTTATGTTGGTCAACATTCAAAGGAAGGTTGTGGGGTCACTGACGCTTCATAACAAGGGCTACTTGGGTCAATTCCCTACAGCCCCGTACGAGGAGAGTCCAGGTCTCCCTGTTGAGTTGGTGGTTATATACAAGTCAAGGACTTATACGAAAACTTGGAAGGCCAAAGAAGAGAAATATGGACCACCACTGGAGAAAACCGACGTTTACGTGGTTCTCTGGGTAGAGTGGATAGACGGCGTGGCGTATCGACTGGCGTGTGGCTACGTGCAGTTAGACGCATGGGACGGCTTGCCGCTTGAGTGCATCTCTTTAATTCTTGGCTGAATAGTAAATGCATAACTACCTACAAACTAAAGATGATCAATAACCCCACATCCAGCACCGTTGCTTCCCCGTCAGGGTGTTGAAGACTTCACCATCGGTCAGACCTTTCCCCCAGTCATTAAAAGGGTTAAGTAAGTCTGAAATAACCTTAAGCACGGCCAAACCCTTATCCGAATAACGCCGGTTAACAACCGACTTCTTGTCGCAGTAGTATTGCCTTTATTCTTTTACGCACTTAACCCGCCCCTCCGCCGCCGGATTTTCGAGCACGGAATCCATTCCGAAACAAACAAGTGCCTCTGCGGTAATAATGCCGCGCGTGTCATACTTCCTGTAATGGGGGCGATCCAGGGCATCCAGAGTAGCACTCCTTTCCTTAAGCAAGTCGATCATTTTTCGTGCACGACAAAATAAGCCCAGGAGAGTGTGAGGAATGTTTCCTGTTGATATATAGGTAAGCAGGCAGGCAGCAACGTTGCTTGCATCCCAAAACCTTCCTCGGAAAACCTCGAGATACTTTGCCACCTCCGGGGTTGATTTGGGGGTATGTATCCAGAATGAGTCTCAAGTCGATCCCCTATTAGCTGGGCCGCATCACCTTCATGCCTGACGTTTGCGATAGGGGCGATAGGCCGAGCGGGAGAATGGCTATGTCGTTAAGTATAGCGGTGGGTTTGACTAAGGAGGGCCCCGTTTTTCCGCAGCAGAGGTGGGTAGCTTCGGTGTTCCCCTCAGCGTCAAGCTCTTCGTATTTCGTCCAGGAATAGTTGGAGGGGATCCGCACGTCCAGTCCAGGCTG